>WFAB01002245.1:0-49039 GCA_018977245.1 Lethenteron camtschaticum
AGGTAGAGGTAACTTTACCTCAGGTAAATGTAACATTACTTGATGTTATCCTAACGTATTCACATCACTTCAGCTAATGACCCTATCGTAATATTGTCACGTAGTTAAATCGTTAAACACAATTATCGCGTGATTATTACCTCAGGGTAAGGTAATCGAAATGCAATGGAAGGCGAGGTAACTTTACCTCAGGAGGTAACATCACCTCAGTAAATGTAACATTACTTGAGGTAATCCGAACGTATTCACATCACTTCAGCTAATGCTCATATTTTTACGCTAATATCGTTAAATCGTTAAACACAACGCTCGCGTGACGTCACCACCTCAGTGTCGAGCCGTCGACACTTCACGCGGCAGCCTCGAAGTGCACCCAGCCTGGCACAGGCGCCGTGGTGACGTCACCGTCACTCAGTGGCCAATGGCGGCGATTGGTGGTGGGGGGGAGTGGGGGGGGTGGGGGGGGGTTATTATCGGAGTCGCAAAAGTTGCTACAAATGCTACGGGCCCCGCACTTTCAAGGGCCCCGCGCTAAATGCTTTCAAGATATCAATTCGGGTTAATTGATTCTGCACTTGCTCTATTACTATAGTACTATACAGCTTCAACTTTTTTTTATGAACGACTGGGTGTTTAAGGTTAGCGATTATTCGTATTATCCGGCTGTATAGCAAATGAAAAAATACAAATACTTTACTGTGCAAGTAAAAAATGTGTTTTAATGTTTACGTTTAAAAAAAAAAAATTGGGCCCCTTTATAGCACATGCTACAGGCCCCGAACTAACTTTATCCGGCACTGAGGGTAAGGTAATCAGAATGTGATGCAATCCGTATCAAATCACGTTATATTATAAGGTAATCTCACCGCGACATTCTCATTCAGTGCAAAGTAAATCTTGTACAATTAATTAGTCGCTCATGTCAACACTGTACGAGATGTGTAGCTGTAATCGTAACGTGAAGTCGTCTCGTAGCGTAAATCTTACACGATTTAAAATTCGCGTGAGATAGAATCCTCACTTGACTACTGGTAGGAACCTCCTGGTTACACCAGCCCACAGGGGATTATTGTGTCCGTCCGTCCGTCGTGCAGGGAGGGGCTGGGTGGGGAGGGAGGGGCTGGGTGGGATGGTGGGGCTGGGTGGGGTGGGGGGAGGGGGCTGGGTGGGGGTGGGGAGGGGGGGCTGGGTGGGCTGGGTGGGGGGGGGGGCTGGGTGGGGGTGGGGCTGGGTGTGGGGAGGGAGGGGCTGGGTGGGGAGGGGGGGCTGGGTGGGGGTGGGAGGGGCTGGGTGGGGGGGGGGGGGCTGGGGGGGGAGTGGGGGGGGTGGGGGCTGGGTGGGGGAGGGGTGGGGAGGGAGGGGCTGGGTGGGGCTGGGTGGGGGGGGGGTGGGGGGGGGAGGGGTGGGGGGGGGGGGGGGGCTGGGTGGGGCTGGTGGGGGGGCTGGGTGGGGAGGGAGGGGCTGAGGGGGGGGCTNGGTGGGGGGTGGGGAGGGAGCTGTGGGGGGGGGGGGGGGGGGCTGGGTGGGAGGGGGGCTGGGTGGGGGGGGGCNGGGTGGGGGGGGGAGGGGCTTGGGGGGGGGGGCTGGCTGGTGGGGGAGTGGGGTNGGGGGGTNGGGGGGGAGGGGGCTTGGGGTGAGGCTGGGGGGGGGCTGGGTGGGGGGAGGGGCTGGGTGGGGGGTGGGGGGTCAGGGGGCTGGGGGGTGGGGACTTCACCCGTGGTGCCCTTAGTAACCTCAGGTGAGATTAACATTACCTCAGGTGAGGTAACTTTACCTCAAATGAGGTAACTTTACCTCATGCGAGGTAACATTACCTTAGGTGAGGTAAAATTACTTCAGGTAGAGGTAACATTACCTCAGGCGATGTAACTTTACTTGAAGTAATATAACGTAGGCAGGTAACTTTACCTCAGGCAGAGGTAAAGTTCTCAGGTNAGGTAACATTATCTCAAATGAGGTAACTTTACCTCAGCTGAGGTAACTTTATCTTAGGCGAAGTAAAATTACTTCAGGTGAGGAAACTTCACCTCAGGAGAGGCAACATTACCCCAGGTTAGTTAACTTTACCTCAGGCGAGGTAACTTGACCTTAAGTGAGGTAACTTTACCTCATGAGGTAACATACCTCAGGTAAATGTAACATTTGAGGTAATCCGAACGTATTCACATCACTTCAGCTAATGCGCATATCGTTAAATCGTTAAACACAACGCTCGCGTGATCACCACCTCAGTGTCGAGCCGTCGACACTTCACGCGGCAGCCTCGAAGTGCACCCAGCCTGGCACAGGCGCCGTGGTGACGTCACCGTCACTCAGTGGCCAATGGCGGCGGTTGGTGGTNGGGGGGAGTGGGGGGGGGGGGGGAGGGGGGGGGGGAATGGCGGTTGGNGAGTGGGNAGGGGGAATGGAGGGTGGGAGGGTGGGGGGTAACGGGGAGTGGGGGGGCTAGACGCGTGACGTCACCACGCAGTGACGTCATCAGATTTAAGTTTAAAATTTTTATTCTGGAGGAGGAATCCGATGAGCTGTGAAGCTCTTTATTGTCCACAGGTGTCCAGTCGGGGCACGTGGTCAGAACGCCACAACAAACACGACACAATAAACACCGTAGCAGTGGAGAGTATAGGAAAGGTAGGCACATGACCAAACACATCTGTAGGGAGTGTGAATTGAAATTTGTAGGGTCGTGTGAATTTAAGTTTTGTAGGGTTTTGTGAATTGAAGTCTGTAGGGGCGTGTGAATTGAAATCTGTAGGGTTTGTGAATTGAATTGTAGGGTCGTGTGAATTGAAGTCTGTAGGGGCGTGTGACTTGAAATCTGTAGGATCGTGTGAATTGAAATCTGTAGGACAGTGTGATGTGTAATTTTGTTGGGTCATAGTGTTACCATCATTGCCGTGCAGGGATGACGACTAGGATTGGTGTTGTTAGGATTAGCAGCGAGCAGTTGCGGACCACGCTTCACCCCTATAGTTTATATTATTTCTCCACAACGCGGTGTTCTTCAGGAACGCAACAATGACCACCTCCTCTTGGTTCTTTCGGTAAAGTCACGAGAATGGAAATAATAAAATAATAAAAATAAACAATNAAATAAGTTTTTTAGCATTATTTTATTATTAAATAATATTTTTTCTTTTATTATAATAATAAAAAATAAAATTACTTTATTGTTTGATTTTTATTATTTTATTATTACATAATAAAACACTTTATTTTATNTTTATTATTTCCATTCTACGTGACTTTACCGAAAGAACCAAGAAGATGATCCCTGCAGTCACGAAAGAAGCTTTAAATCGAAATGACCACCGCGTTACAGGAGAACAACAGATCGTGAACGCGCTTCGACGATTCGTGGCAACGGCAACAAAGCGCCACGCGCAGTCTCTTGCGACCAGCGGTGTCTGTGATGAAGGTTTTTGTTGTCGTCCGCTGCTTGCTGCTGGTTAGATGGCGTTGGATCACAATCCTGGCACATCGCCCGATGAACCGGTCGCCGTTGTTTGTAATCACCGGCGAAACGTCACCAGGTACTCAATTGTAAATGCTGTTGTGGGTTCACTCTCCCGACACACAAGCGCTGTGTGTGCTGAAGTTGGTAACCAATTGGCACGTTTCGTTTACGTGACAAACCCTGACTGATGGCCGTGTCAGGCGATGGTGGTGGGTGGTGGGGTTAACGACACAATGTTGATGTTTACGAGATCTCTAAAACACAACAACAACNAAAACCAAACCTCTGTCACGGAAAAGTGTCACCACAGAGTAAGTCGCTCCGACCTCCTGGAGATACCGGTGTAAAGGCTAAAATTAACCCGTAAAAACAAAGTTTTTCACTATAAATCCTTTATATGCGTGGCGGCTAGAGTCCTCTCGTCCTCTGGCTTGAGATGGCTGCCACCTATGGCTCAGATGATTGCCTGCCACCATTAAGCAATTGGTAATTAAATACAATTTTTTTTTCCTAAAAAGTGTAAAATTTTGGGAAAAATTTCACGAAAATAAATTGTCACGCACAACGAGTCTGTGTGCAAAATGTCAGCTCGATTGGATCACGGGAAGTCGGTTAAAAACGACTGAAAGATTTGCACGGTCGTGAGCGCGCAAGCAAGCGAACTTAATATAAAGGATTTAAAAATAACCCTGCCCGATTAAACCCGGATATAGTTTGGCCCAGGCCAGAGTAGACCGGGGATAAAGTGTCCTAGGCTAAACTATACCGGGGTTTAAACTAGACTGGTCCAGACCATACCCCCCCTCCAGGGCAGAATATGCCCATGTGAAAGTTCAAAGGCAATTATCCATACAGAGAACAGCCGACAACGAACTTCAATCGATATCTAAAAGCGTATAAATGGAAGTAAGAATCTCAATTTGATCAATTGAAGCATTTTTAGGATTATCAGTTTTTCTGGTTGAAGTAATCAAAGTCTATGTGTTTACAGTTTTAAATAAAATGTTGGAAAATTTAGTAATTCATGTGTATATCACAAATACCAGCTATTAAAGCAAATCCTGGAAGGAAAATCGAAGGAAAAACGACCAGGACGGCCAAAACGACATGGCTCAGTAACATCAAACATGGCTACAATTAACAACAGCACAAACTCTACACGCCGTGCTAGACCGGGACCAATATCATCGTGAAGTCGCACACGCCGTTAGGCAGCACTAAACAAGAAGAAGAATATTACTCATGGGTTTGGCCTAGAGGGAAATTTGGCCTCGGATAATATACACCAGACTATAAATTGGCCTAGGATACACCCGGGTACAATGTACGCCTAGGCGTGCCGGGTACTACGGCCTGTTGCACCGGCACGGCTGTGTGGCTGGCTGCTTCACAACAACGAGCGCCGCCGCTGCAATGGACCAAGACGGCAGCGCTGCCTCCACCGGTCCGGTGAGGTCATTCTCAACNGGAGANTTTTGTTTTTCATTTGCTTTCGTGACTGCAGGGATTCATATTGTTGGTTCTTTCGTAGAGTCACGTAGAAGGGAAGTAATAAAATAATAAAATAAAGATAATAAACAAATATAATAAATATTTATTATATTAAATTGTTTTATTTTATTTTATTACTTGCCTTATATATAATGNTATTTATTATATCATATATTTATTATGTTTATTCTTATTANTTTATTACTTCCCTTCTACGTGCCTTTACCGAAAGAACCAAGAAGAGATTTTTTTTCGATTTGAAGATTTCGTGACTACAGGGATTCATATTCTTGGTTCTTTCGGTAAAGTCACGTAGAAGGGAAATAATAAAATGATAAAATAAAACTATACAATTCTCACGACGTTTCGATTGCAACACAAGCAATCATCATCAGGTGTGAAAACCACAGCAATATTGTTTTTGTTGTGGGTTTTCATAAACTGATGATTGTTGTGTTGCAATCGAAACGTCGTGTTAATTTGATTCTTACATTTTTATTATTTTATTATTTCCCTTCTACGTGACTTTACCAAAGAACCAAGAATACAGTAGATTTTTATTATTCATTTTACTTTTCCAGGTAAGGCCCCACTGAGCTGTGTAGTAGCGACCTGGCTATCACAAATGACAGCAGCGCACCGTGACATTTACAGCAGCCAAATACTCTGAACACATGTGGAGATGTTAACTACCTCTCCTGGTATACAGGAGATCGTGTGTTTGATTCCGACCCTGACGCCTGCTGTATATTTGAGTTTGCGCGTCTCTCTCTCTTCCCGTGGTCGTGTGGATTTTTCTCCAGGTCCTCCGGTTTTCCCTCGACATTTAGAATCGAGATCACGCAATCAGAGTATTTGGCCGCTATAAATGTCCACACAATAAGCCACTTCGTTGAGCTTTCANTTGTGATGGCCAGGTGGTCGCGTCTGATAAAAGAGCTACTACGTATCCAGTTGGACCTTACTTGGTAAATCCCAAGATATTTTGTTAGTTTAAGTATGTATATATAATTTTAAACAGAATCACAAACTAACGCTCAACTTTCTTAAACGTGTAAGAGTCAACGCGCCACCACCGTGCGACATCACGCGAGCAACCGGACGACGCAGAAATCTCTCAACCCTTTCCCGCGTCCGAGACGTCTGCAGAGTTGCAGGGTCGGTGGTGTCACGTTCACGGGTGGGTGTCACCGTTCACGGGTGGGTGTCACNAGGGTGCACNGNCGGTTTTTTACACGNTAATTGTCNTTTTATAACCGATCACAGATTGAGAGAAACCGTTAATTGGCTAATTGGAACCGTTCTCACGATGGGCTTCAGCATTCAAGCTAAGACTCACCGCCCACTTGTGGGAAGCTCTGTTCACAAGCAACCTGCCGCCGTTCACGACTNCCCGTGCCGACGGNCCCGAGTCNATAGCAGCACCGACGGGAAGGCCTAACCTATCAGAGTTTCGTTTCATTATACCAGGTTTTAATTCCCCAATAGGTTTAATTGAAACGGNTTTTTTCACCCATGGGGTGTCACCGTTCACGGGTGTCACCGTTCACGGGTGGGTGTCACAGTTCAGGGTGGTGTCACGTTCACGGGTGGTGTCACCGTTCACAGCGGCTGCCCTCGTTAACTAGAGGCGCAGCAGTAGCAGCAGCACTGTTGTTGTTGTTATAAAGACGTCGTTGCTCACCGCAGAGAAGCGTAGCGACACGACCGCCGCCACTCTGCGCTAGCCGGCGCCAAAACTGTGCCACACTCCCTGCCCGCGTGGCCCTGTGGAGCCTCGGTACCGATAAGTTACTTTAGTTTTTACTGCGTTTTGTTGTTCCGACGACGACGTTCACGCACGGCGCGCGGCGTCGTCGCGACGGCAAAGGGTTAAGTTCACGCTGGAACATTTTCAACGGGGGAGGTAGCAACAACACGCAGGGTGATCCAAGTGCAGATGCCCCACTCAAACCTACACCCCCCCTCCAACGCCATCCCAGAATATTTTTTCAGACCGCAGGAATCCGATGAGCTATGAAGCTCTTCTCGCAGATCTCCAGCCGTTCCACAGATGTCCTCTCCTAACCCCCCCCCCACCTCCTCCCGTAGCTTTCCTCTCAGCGGCAAAGTGAATATCGTGCAAGGGATGGCTCGGGGCTACGGGACTGAGTGCACGGAGATTCGTGAGCGGATGCCACCTTCGTCATCGGCCGCGGTTCAGTCTACCGCTGGATGGGTATGTACTGTACGTACTGTACGTACGTCGCACNGGGCAGGGCTACGAGACGGCAAGCGGTGCGCATGGAGACCGGCGGGAGACGTGCAGACTGGGGTGTCTGTAGGTGGATCA
This sequence comes from Lethenteron camtschaticum, assembly GCA_018977245.1. NCBI lineage: Eukaryota > Metazoa > Chordata > Hyperoartia > Petromyzontiformes > Petromyzontidae > Lethenteron > Lethenteron camtschaticum. The sequence goes on from WFAB01002245.1 coordinate 7,281, forward strand.
CCCTGCGGTGCCCCCTCTAGGGTAACAACAGTGCAGCTCTGCACGGGAACTCTGCACACTCACACACACAGGGACCCCAGGTGATGGGGTNGGGGGGGGACGTCCAGTGGTTGGGACCTAGAACTCCGCACTTGCAATCGAGGGGTGGCCGGGTCGGTTTAATCTCCCACCCCCCACAGAGTGTGAGGCAGGTGTAGGAGGATCCGTAGGTTTCCGTGTTCACATTCAAAATCAGTTTCAAGAGTGGCACAGCCTCGGCTAGTCACGTGGCCTGTTGTTTAAAATTAATTCACAGCTCGGCGCTGTGCGCGTTTTGCTCAGGATGGATGACTTTTCTGTTTCCACGGGAATGAGAAAATGCATTCTGGCCGGTGTGTGTTCTCTGGTGCCATCGAAGACTGGATGGTCTGCAAACGCCTTCTCACACACGGTGCACTTGAACGGATTCTCTCCCGTGTGTGTTCTCTGGTGCTGTGAAGAGTGATAGCTGTGCAAACGCCTTCTCACACACAGTGCACTTGAACGGCTTCTCTCCCGTGTGTGTTCTCTGGTGNCTGTGAAGANTTGTAAATGTGCAAACGCCTTTTCACACACGGTGCACTAGCTTGCAAACGCCTTCTCACACACGGTGCACTTGAACGGCTTCTCTCCCGTGTGTGTTCTCTGGTGGCTGTGAAGANTTCCTAATTGTGAAAACGACTTCTCACACACGGTGCACTTGAACGGCTTCTCTCCCGTGTGTGTTCTCTGGTGGCTGTGAAGATGTTGTAATGTGCAAACGCCTTCTCACACACGGTGCACTTGAACGGCTTCTCTCCGTGTGTGTTCTCTGGTGGCTGTGAAGAGTTCCTAATGTGAAACGACTTCTCACACACGGTGCACTTGAACGGCTTCTCTCCCGTGTGTGTTCTCTGGTGCTTCTTCAAGCTACACTTGTAGTCCGTGCTGAATGAACATTGGTCACACTGATGACTTTTGTTACTGGGCTTAGTGGGTGTCTCCTCTGCACGTGATGTTGTAGACTAGAGCGGCAGATGAACTGACGGTTGCAGGCAGGACACGGCAGCCTTGTGACCTCCACACCCACTCCACCTGCGTCATCCCAGAGGAACAAGACACACGCGCACACACCAACATCTAGACATGAACACTCTTGCACACGTGTGTGTATACACAAAGGTAAAGGTTTCCCACAGCCATATCAGACTGTTGGGCAAGTGCTGTTTGCGAGTACCTATGAAGGCCGGCATGGCACACGAGGGAGTAGGTGGCCAACACTAGGCCCGACCGCCTTTGTCTCTCCAGTGGCGATGTTTCCACGTTTAAGCTAGGTACTCATTTGAGGCTGAGTCAACCTAGGGGAGGCCTAAATATTCACCACTGACGTTGGCCGTGAGTGGGAATCAACTCAGGTGGCCAGGTTCGTAGTGCAGTGGGCTCCATTATATATACACAAAGACAAAGAACCCCCATATAGCCTGTATATACTTTTGGGACAAGTGCTGTTATGGGCACCAATGAAAGCCAACACGGCACACGAGTGGGAGGGTGGCCAGCTGTTGTATCCTAGCCCTTCTTCCATAATTGAGATTAATAATATTTGATGATTTTTATATATTATCTTTTTACTTGTTTTTTTTTATGAGTGAAACACACCAAAGCGCACCAAACTGCAAAACACCAGGTGTTGTTGAATAATGAACGAGAGGAGGGCTAGGATGACAGAATTTGCAACCTTGCTTCAAGGCAAAGGCAGTGAAAGGAAGCAGAGGCGCCTTTGTCTAAGTCACAACCACAGAAAGCCAGGAATCATCACTGATTGTGTGTTTAGGGATTCCGAGCTAATTAGAACACGTGCACACAGAAAGGGAGGTAGAAGCACGCCTTGTTCTCCTGCAGCTGAGGAAACAAAGATAAACCCAAAGAGGCCTTGGACCTGAAATGAAGAATAACATTCCCAGAGCAGAAGGTTGGAGGGACAGGGGAGAGCTGATTTAAAAAAAGTGTTGTATATCTCTCAAGGCGGGCAGACCCAGCTAAATAACACGGCTGCGGGGGTCACAGAAGTTCGCGTTCGCCTAGTTAAGACAAAAGCTCAATTATTCTGTATGCTATTAAAGTAACGTTAAAGTCGGAATTTAACAACAGGGTAGGCTAAATTATTGATATTCACACCCACTCCAATTAAACCAGGCCACAAGTTACGCCTACTGAACCATCACCATCATTAAGTCAATATGAAATGTTATTTCCATACTTTAATACTTTCTATACAACTCGACCCGAAGCATATGACAATCAGAACCTTCCTAAGTCAAAATTGAATCGCACCCAGACAGGAGCGAATATATCATATATAAGGTTGAAGAGGGAAGGAAATTAAGAGCACGGCGAGCAGAGATAGGGTGGGGCAAAGACTGCGGGGCTATGAAATGCAACTTCGTGTCAGTAAAGCTCTGACAAACAAGTTAAGTTAAAGACATCACAATACATAATATCGGACATAACATCAATGTTAACGCTATTCACCGTAAGCTAAAGTAAAACTTATGAAAAGCCAGGATAACGGGATGAATCACCACCAGGTCGAATATAATACATAATAAAAAAACGATGTTAAACCCAGGGTCGGAGAGAAAGGGGATCCCGGCCGTCTTTGTATCCCCGCAGCGCGGGATAGGAGTGTGTATACGCTCGGGGAGACACCTCCACTGGAGCCAAGCACCACGATGGGAAACGACAGACCTTAGGTTACATACAGAATCATAACTGTGAAATAGTAAGGGACAAATGTTAACTTAAAACTTTTTAACCATTTCTTTGTGCGCCGGGTCGGAGAGAGCGTTGCCCCTCCCTCCAGGTGGTGCAACGCGAACAAAGACGCCTATGAGACATTTGTAACGTCTGTGTTTTGGGTTTATGAAGAAGGCCAAACAAGAGATAAATTGCACCCAGGCAGGGAGACGGCCTCGAGGCAATTTGTAACATCTGATTGGTTGCTCGTGGGTTTATGGAGGGGTTGACAACGGAATATACCGTGGGTGATGCACACAAGGACATACGGACACACACATGGACACACCTGCCTACGGACAGATCCTGACACAAAAAAAATCGGAAGTCCCGCCTTGTGGGCGGGATCCAAGGGGATTTTTCGGCATAAAGTAAAGGATCCTGAGCATTGGAAACCAGTGTGACCAGTGGGTTGGCTCAGAAGTGCGACGGGAGGGTCGACTCAGGAACGAGTGCGACCAGCGGGTCCACTCAGGAGTGCGACCAGAGGGTCGACTCAGGAGCGAGGGCGACCAGCGGGTCGACCCAGGAGCGAGCTCGACCGGGAGGGTCGACTCAGGAGCGAGCTGCGACCAGCGGGTCGGCTCGACTCATCTTCAGCTCGTCAACCTCTGCCGAGCCGGAGGTCTCGCNGCCGCGGCTCGGCGACGATCCAGAGCTGCACGCTACGAGCGAGTTGTGGGCGCCACCTACCGACCGGGTTCCGAACTGCGACAGCGTATCAACAGCCATCCGACAGGGGAGCGACTGCTACGTATGACGCGCACCGCCCCCTCACCACACGACCACCAGGCGTCTGTTTGACCTAAAGAATCGACTCCGAACACTGACTATTCAAGACAACTCTTACCACTCAAAACACTCGAACCCATAAGCCATCCGTGGCTGGAAAGCATCACAACGAGACCGAGTGATGGCCCTCCGTCGTTTATAAGAGTATTCTTAATTTTATCTTTAATATTTAGTGGGCTGTACTCTTAATCGCATAAATTCCCAACAGATCCATCAATACGAACTGATTCTTGGCACCTCCTTCCGCCGAGCCACGCTCACGTGGGGAGTGGTGGCCCACCGGATCCTTATCAGGTGATCTGGTCCCCAATTAGTAAACTTGGTATAAGATAACGATCTTCGGAAAAGGAGCACCGTCGCAGGCCCTTACTCCGAGCCGTTCTGAGATAACCTGCCGATGTATCTGTTGAGATTGGTGCCTTTAAGAATAATAACTGTTTTTGATTGTGTTTTTATCGCCGTATAATCTTTCAAGTATCTTTCAGTCATAATCGCCGCACGTACTCGCATCCTCTACAGAATATTCAACTGTTCCGTGACCCAAGGTGTTAACAACGTGATAAGGGTTGCGTATGATCAATAAGGAGTGCGGTACTGCGTGAACAATATTGAGTATAATCATTCATTAACGTTAAGGTTTTCTTAGCATAGTATTTGCATGTTTTAACGACTCTCTCTCTCACTAAGAACCATCGCGTTATGCGGGATCCATGTGCAGTTGTCAAAGTGAAATCAGACAATCGTTGATGATACTGTATTGATGCCGTGTTGACGTTCCGGGATTGAGAGTTCGCATATTATATCATAGTTAAGGTTGAATTAGTAATAAATTGATCAATACAGAAGTGGTTGTGTGATTCTTTCCTGAAATCTATGCATAAGATCTGCTTCTGCGTTGAGATTTGAACTTGGTGACCTTAATAAACACACTAATACATACTCAGTAAATGTTAAAGCGATAACGGGTGAACCGGGGTCTGGTTATCATAACGACTTGCATTATCATAATTACACCCACTCGCATAATTAATACGATTACCTCTTGAATTGGCATAATTAAAATGTGCGTAATTACATAATTAACATATTTCCGGATAATTACACATTTGGCCAAATTCATTTAATTATTATTATTTCCACTGAATATTCATAACCCACATATACAACATAATAATTTCACCCACGCACGCATACAACATAACAAATTTTCATACCCAACATATACAACACAGCACCACACATAGCCGCCTTTGTCTCCCCAGTGGCGATGTTTACTACTACACACCACACCAGTTACTCACTTCCACCTTATCAGTGTGGCTGGTGCCTATCATCTCTGGTGAGTGGTGGCTGTCATCTCTGGTGAGTGGTGGCTATCATCTCTAGTGAGTGGTGGCTATCATCTCTAGTGAGTGGTGGCTATCATCTCTGGTGAGTGGTAGCTACATCCACATCTCTGGTGAGATGTGGCTATCATCTCTGGTGAGTGGTAGCTATCATCTCTACTGAGTGGTGGCTATCGTCTCTGGTGAGTAGTGGCTATCGTCTCTCAGTGGTGGCTGCCATCTCTGGTGAGTGGTGGCTATCATTTCTGGTGCGTGGTGGCTATCATCTCTGGTGAGTGGTGGCTATCATCTCTGGTGAGTGGTGGCTATCGTCTCTCGTGAGTGGTGGCTATCATCTCTGGTGAGTGGTGGCTATAGTCTGGTGAGCAGTGGTGAGTCTCTGGTGAGCGGTGCTCACGGTGTTCCTCGCTTGGTGGAGGCTGCACGGGCTGCAGGTCTCTGGCGGTGGCCCTAGGAGCCATCTCGCTGCTGCTGCTGCTGCGGCGTCGCGAGGGCCCGGCCTCGCAGGCGATGCCCAGCTCCTGGGCGAACTCCTCGCCGTACCAGACCAGCAGCTCAGAGCCGGGCCCCACGGCACGGAATGTGCGGTAGTAAATCTGCCCCCGGTGCTGGAAGGCCACCAGGTTCTGCTCCTGCTCATTCCTCGCGCAGTTGACGAACCTGCGCGGGCAGACGCGGGGGCGGGGTGGGCGCCGTTAGCGAGCGCCTATTAAGGGCCGGCACTGGGCGCTACGTGGGGGTGGTGTGGCTGGAACCACACTCCGTACCGGGTGCTCATTTGATGCCGAGTCGACCAAGGGAGGCCCAGAGTTGGTCTCTGTGTGTAGTGGGTCTGGTCTCTGTGTGTAGTGGTTCTTGTCTCTGTGTGTGGTGGTTCTGGTCTCTATGTGTGGTGGTTCTGGTTTCTGTGTGTGGTGGTTCTGGTCTCTGTGTGTGGTGGTTCTGGTCTCTGTGTGTAGTGGTTCTGGTCTCTGTGTGTGCTGGTTCTTGTAGTGGTTCTGGTCTCTGTGTGTGCTGGTTCTGGTCTCTGTGTGTAGTGGTTCTGGTCTCTGTGTGTGGTGTTTCTGGTCTCTGTGTGTAGTGGTTCTGGTCTGTGTGTGCTGGTTCTTGTCTCTGTGTGTGGTGGTTCTGGTCTCTGTGTGTAGTGGTTCTGGTTTCTGTGTGCAGTGGTTCTGGTCTATGTGTGTAGTGGTTCTGGTCTCTGTGTGTAGTGGTTCTGATCTCTGTGTGTAGTGGTTCTGGTTTCTGTGTGAAGTGGTTCTTGTCTCTGTGTGTGGTGGTTCTGGTCTCTGTGTGTAGTGGTTCTGGTTTCTGTGTGAAGTGGTTCTTGTCTCTGTGTGTAGTGGTTCTGGTCTCTGTGTGTAGTGGTTCTGGTCTCTGTGTGTAGTGGTTCTGGTCTCTGTGTGTAGTGGTTCTGGTCTCTGCGTGTAGTGGTTCTGGTCTCTGTGTGTGGTGGTTCTGGTCTCTGTGTGTAGTGGTTCTGATCTCTGTGTAGTGGTCCTTCAGACAATAATCACCTCATCCAGTTTGATTTAGATTCATCCTGAGCATCAACATATTCACAATCCTTTTTGTTTTTGTAAATCTGAAACACACACGCACACGAGCGGATCCACGGATAATTAATGTCAGTTGGACTGTAAGTTGAACTTCTTTCGTACCGCACGTAGCCAACCGTGCTGATCGGAGGTGCGGGGGAAGGACAACAAACTAAACACTAAAAGCAGTTCTAAAGAAATGAATTTTCAATCTACAAGATTTTAAAGTGCATAGCTCCCAGTGGCTTCCTAACATTGGAAGGAAGAACCTTCCAGACGGCCGCAGAAGTGCATCTGTAAGCGCCGCGCCATGCGGTGACCACCGTCTTTGCTGTGTGTTACAAGTTCAAATAATTACGTTAATTTTTGGGTCTCTCTGTGATTCTGGGGGTCTTTGGGTGAGTCTCTAGGTCTCTGTACGAGTCTCTGGGTCTCTGTGCGAGTCTCTAGGGTATCTGTGCGACTCTGGGTCTCTGTGTGAGACTGTGGGTCTCTGTGCGATTCTCTTGGTCTCTGTGCGAGTCTGGGTCTCTGTGTGAGACTGTGGATCTCTCTGTGCGATTCTCTGAGCATCTGTGTGAGTATCTGGGTCTCTCTGTGTGAGTCTCTGGGTCTCTGTGTGAGTCTGTGTGTCCCACTGTGAGTCTCTGGGTCTCTGTTCAAGTCTCTAGGTCTCTGTGCAAGTCTGTGGTCTCTCTATGCGAGTCTCTGGGTCTCTGTGCAAAGTCTCTGGGTCTCTGTGTGAGTCTGTGGGTGACTGTGTGAGTCTCTGGTCTCTGTGTGAGTCTGTGGGTGACTGTGTGAGGCTATGGGTCTCTGTGCGAGTCTATAGGTCTCTGTGCGAGTCTATGGGTCTCTGTGCGAGTCTATGGGTCTCTGTGTGAGTCTATGGGTTTCTGTGCGAGTCTATGGGTCTCTGTGAGTCTCTGGGTCTCTCTGTGCCAGTCTCTAGATCTCTGTGTAAGTCTGTGGGTGACTGTGTGAGGCTATGGGTTTCTCTGCATCTCCTTCACGAGCCTCCTCTCCACACACACGATGATGATGTAGAATAGGAGGAGGCTGCAGCAGTAGCAGCAGCAGCTCACCAGCCAGCAGTACTCGCTCACGGGGTTCTCCTCAGACACCTCTCCCTGGTAGGGCCCAAACATCACCCCTTGGGCAGCTTCTTCCTGTTGCTCCACACCCGAGGCCGGCGCCGGCGATGGAGGAGGCGCCGACGGTGAGGCCCTGGGGCAGGCTGAGCCGAGCCCTGTTGGCCACTCCCGGGCCACGGCCGCGTCCGCGATGAACTCTGGCGGGCCGTGCACGGAGCACTCCCCAGGTAGAAATCCCTGCACAGCTCGCAGACTGAGAGCCACAGCAGCAGCGGGAGGAGGGCGAACCGCAGTAGCAACAGCAGCAGCAGCAGTGGCACTGTGAGAGAGTGAGAGGGTGAGGAGTGCTCCAGACAGATGCCTCCCTCCCTCCCTCTCTGCATGGTGAACTTCTTTAGGTCAAATTTCGATTTAAAGCTTTCGTGACTGCAGGGATTCATCTTCTTGGTTCTTTTGGTAAAGTCACGTTTTCTACGTGACTTTACCGAAAGAACCAAGAAGATTATTTAGCTCGCTCATCGGAGATGTAAACCCTGTCACCCTCCCTGCTCCCTCCTGCATCCCTGAGTGAGGGAGCAAAAGAGAGAGAGGTAAGTGAGAGTACGAGAAAGGGAGCGTGTGAGAGGAAGGAAAGGGGAGAGTGTGAGAGGAGGGTGGAACGTATCGAGTGAGAGCGCGGGAGCAAAGAGATAGATAGGTGAGAGTGTGAGAAACTGACATTGTGAGAAAGTGACAGTGTGAGAGAGAGTGTGAGAAAGTGACANTGTGAGAGAGAGAGTGAGAAGTGACAGTGTGAGAGAGTGTGAGAAAGTGACGGTGTGAGAGAGTGTGAGAAAGTGACAGTGTGANTGAGAGTGTGAGAAAGTGACAGTGTGAGAGAGTGAGAAAGTGACTGTGAGAGAGTGTGAGAAAGTGAGAGAGAGTGAGAAAGTNAGAGAGAGAGTGAGAGGGAGCAGGGGTCTCACAGAAGAAGTCGTCGTCCTGGGGCTCCTCCACCTCTGTGTAGACTTTCCTCTCGCGCGGGCGCAGGCCGTAGCGAGAGCGAGCGCTGCGCGACACCGCCACAGCCTGGGCGGAGGCCGGCGGCACGGAGGAACCTGCAGGCAAACACGGCGAGATGTTGACTACCTCTCGTGGTATACGGGAGGTCGCAGTTCCATCCCGACCCTGACGAAGCCTGCTGTATATTTGGAGTCTGCGTGTCTCTCTCTCCTCCGTGGCGAGATGTTAACTCCCTCGCATGGTCTACAGGAGGTCGTGGGTTCCATCCCGACTGTATAGTTTACAACATGTTACCCTATTTGTATTTTTAGATTGTATATTATGGCTAGTTTACATTTTATATTGTACACTTATTCACAATTTTACATACTTTAGCCCCTTAGTATTAGTTAGACTTTGTAATTTTAGTATAGTTTGACTGTATACCACTCATTTCAGTTTTAAGATTCCTACATGTTGAATGTATGCACCTTCCGGCCATAGTAAATTCCTTGTCTGTGCAAACTTTCATGGCGAATACCTCCCCGTGGTTGCGTGATTTTTCTCCGGGTCCTCCGTTTTTTCCCTCGACATATAGAACCAACGTCATGCGTTGAGAATATTTGGCTGCTATAAATGTCCACGTAATGACGATGATGACAAGTCACTTCGTTGAGCTCTTATTTGTGATAGCCAGTCGCTTCTGAAAAACAGCTACACAGCTCAGTGGGGCACACCCTGGTTGCTAATCCTGCATAATGCACGGGCATAAGTAGTACTAATCACATACCTGCATTTCCCATATCCCCTCCCTTTGATGCTGCTAGTCCTGCATAATGCACGGGCATAAGTAGTACTAATCACATACCTGCATTTCCCATATCCCCTCCCTTTGATGCTGCTAATCCTGCATAATGCACGGGCATAAGTAGTACTAATCACATACCTGCATTTCCCATATCCCCTCCCTTTGATGCTGCTAATCCTGCATAATGCACGGGCATGAGTAGTACTAATCACATACCTGCATTTCCCATAAATATGCTAAATGCCTCTTGATATGCATATTCTTTTGTCAAGGCGCTCTTTTCCCCTTCCAACCCAGCTTATATATATGCTCCAAGCACGTGTGCTGTATCATTCAGACGCTGTCGCCTCGACAGACCTGGTTTTCACCTGAGGACGGCTGCTTGCGTTGTGGCCGAAACGTCGTGAGAATTGTTTTGTTATGTTTTATTTTTATTATTTTATTACTTCCCTTCTACGTGACTTTACCGAAAGAACCAATAAGAAAAATAAACATCGTTTAGTTCATAGGCTGCATCAGTACCAGCAGCAGCCTGACAGGAGCACATGTAGCAGTAGCATCAACAGCAGTGGCGACTTCCATCAGCACTAACAGAAGATTGCGGAGTTCCGGTGAGAATAGAGGGGAGCGTGGAGTTCCGGTGAGAATAGAGGGAGTGTGGAGTTCGGTGGGAATAGAGGGAGTGTGGAGTTCCGGTNGGAATAGAGGGGAGTGTGGAGTTCTGGTGAGAATAGAGGGGAGTGTGGAGTTCCGGTGAGAATAGAGGGAGTGTGGGGTTCCGGTGAGAATAGAGGGGAGCGTGGAGTTCTGGTGAGAATAGAGGGAGTGTGGAGTTCCGGTGGAATAGAGGGAGTGTGGAGTTGCGGTGGAATAGAAATCACTGCTGCAGGCTACGCACCTCCACGTATCCTCTGGAGCGCCACCCTCAGGGCCTCCTTGCAGGCGGTGGCTCTGCGCTCCAGCCTGAACATCGCCATCCTGGCCTTGTGCACCTCCCTCAGCTCAAATCCCTGAACTCCTCCTCCTGCTGCTCCTCCTCCTCCACGCCCTGCAAGATGCTCCACACGTACTCCAGGGCTTCCGCTTTAGTCTGAGCGGAGGGGCGGTGGGTGAGGGGCGGAGGGGTGTGGGGGCGGAGTTGGTGCGGTGACCAGCGGTGGCTAGATGTTAACTCCCTCGCCTGGTACGCAGGAGGTCGCGGGTTCCATCTCGACCCTGACACCTCATCGGATTCCTCCAGTACAATACATATTTTAATTCTGATATTCTGAATCTGTAAATCTGATTCCATACATCAAGCAGAACCATGCCGTCATGCTGAACCTCGGTGGTATGGCAGGCCATGCCTCTTCACAACTCAACTAATTAATAAACTAATTATAATAATGTAGTGGACACCGTGACGACAGAGACAGTTGAAGTAGAGGCAACCCATATTTATTAACTCTGAGCCCGTTACAGCTTCACACTTGAAGAGGTAACGGCCTCTTCACCCGTTCTCTCAAGGGAGCTAACTCCCAAGCTAACTCACCGACTCCCCACCAATACTACGACCCTCCTCTCAAGGAGACTACCTGACCTGGCCCAGCCAAGGCACAGGTCCCGACCACCAGCCACACGAATCCGGCCCTTACAAGGACATCAGCCTTCGCGGCTCTGGGTCGCACCACTGGCTTGCTCTGCCCGGCCTTTAGAAGGACAGCGGTCAGAGGAGTCCCAGGGTCTAGCTAGCTGGACTTCAGCTGGTTCTTCGTCCTTGGCTTGTTCGAACTAACTCTCTCCTCTCAGAGTCTCGCCTTTTATACGATTCCCCACTGAGGGCGGGTTCTGTGGGATCACACACCCACAGCCCCTCCCTCGGAGGGCCCCGGCTAGGATATCACAACCGCCCGCACAGGTAAGTAATGGGAGTTAACCGGAGCTGGTGTGCGCGCGTTCCAATACCACCACCACCACAATAATGACGCACGTCTCTGGTATAATTATATAGAAATTACTTTTATAACACAGACCAGTGGAACATTTTTTGTACTTTTCGTAACAGCTATTGGAGTATATGACAGGTGAGGCTCTGCCTCGCCCGTCTCCCCTGACCGCACGTCCCTGGTATAGCAGTGTCTAGTAGTATGTATGTACGTTGAATGTCTTTGTCACCGTACGTAGCCAACCTCGCTAATGGAGGTGCGGGGGAAGGACAACAAACTAAAAACAGCAGCAGCAGCTGTAACGAGAGGAGTGCCGTGCGCTGTGCACAGAGACCTTGCGCTTGCTGGAGCTGCCCTCGCGTGAGACTCTCCACGGTGGCCCAGCGTGAAGCAGCCCCTTGCCTCCTCCTGCGTGAACACACGCACACACGTGAACACACGCACACACGTGAACACACGCACACACGTGAACACACGTGTGAACACACGGACACGCATGAACATATGCAAGGACAAAGCTCCCCGTATAGCCTTAACAGACTGTAGGGCAAGTGCTGTAGTGAGCACCTATGAAGGCCAGAACGGTACACGAGGGGGTGGGTGGCCAGCACCACGCCCGACCGTCTTTGTCTCCCCAGTGGTGATGTTTACACACCGCACCAGGTACTCAGTTGAGGCTGAGCCGACATAGGGGAGGCCAGGACCGGTTCAAATAATCGTCACTGGTGTTGACCGTGAGCGGGAATCGAACCCGGGTCGCCGGGTTCATAGCGCAGCGCGCTAACCGCTACACTACCGCTCCCATATGCACACGCGTTAACACACGCACACACGTGTGAACACACGGAAATGCATTANCACACACACACACACGTGTGAACACACCCACACGCATATTTACGCATGCAAACATTTACTCACATATTTACCAAAAGTCAATGATCTCCCTGTGCCGCCTTAACAGACTGTTGTCACAGGACAGAACCAGGTGCCATGCCATGGGTTGACTGTTGTGCCAGGCTAGGTGCNAGTCACGAGACGGACCCTGCAGGTGCCATAGGTTTACTGAGATGACTGCCAGATGCACCACCTGTGCCGCGACTGTGCCAACTCGGTCCACAATTAAAAGATGCCCGTGTAGCCTTCACAGACTGTTGCGGTCAAGTGCTGTCAGCAAGCAGCATCTACGAAGGCCAGCACGGCACACGGGGGATGGGCAGCTAGCAACACGCCGACCGTCTTTGTCTCCCGGTTGTGATGTTTACTACACACCACTGCACCGGGTACTCATTTTGACGCTGAGTCAACCTAGGGAGGCTCAGGACCGGTTCGGATCGTCGTCACTGGTGTTGGCCGTGAGCGGGCATTTAACTTGGTTCCGCTGGTGATTACAACCAGCTTCATCAAGCGAGTCTACAGGGGTCTCTGCGTGAGTCTACAGGGGTCTCTGTGTGAGTCTACAGGGGTCTCTGCGTGAGTCTACAGGGGTCTCTGTGAGTCTACAGGGNTTTTGTGTGAGTCTACAGGGGTCTCTGTGTGAGTCTACAGGGGTCTCNGTGTGAGTCTACAGGGGTCTTTGTGTGAGTCTTCAGGGGTCTCTGTGTGAGTCTACAGGGGTTTCTGTGTGAGTCTACAGGGGTCTCTGTGTGAGTCTACAGGGGTCTCTGTGTGAGTCTACAGGGTTTTGTGTGAGTCTTCAGGGTCTGTGTGAGTCTACAGGGGTTCTGTGTGAGTCTACANGGGTCTCTGTGAGTCTACAGGGGTCTCTGTGTGAGTCTACAGGGTTTGTGTGAGTCTACAGGGGTCTCTGTGAGTCTACAGGGGTCTCTGCANGGGTCTATGTGAGTCTACAGGGGTCTCTGTGAGTCTACAGGGGGTCTCTGCGTGAGTCTACAGGGGTCTCTGTGTGAGTCTACAGGGGTCTCTGTGTGAGTCTACAGGGGTCTCTGCGTGAGTCTACAGGGGTCTCTGTGAGTCTACAGGGGTCTCTGCGTGAGTCTACAGGGGTCTCTGTGTGAGTCTACAGGGGGTCTCTGCGTGAGTCTACAGGGGGTCTCTGTGTGAGTCTACAGGGTCTGTGTGAGTCTACAGGGTCTGTGTGAGTCTACAGGGGTCTCTGCGAGTCTACAGGGGTCTCTGTGTGAGTCTACAGGGGTCTGTGTGAGTCTACAGGGGTATCTGTGTGAGTCTACAGGGGTCTCTGCGTGAGTCTACAGGGTCTGTGTGAGTCTACAGGGGTCTCTGCGTGAGTCTACAGGGGTCTCTGTGTGAGTCTACAGGGGTCTCTGTGTGAGTCTACAGGGGTCTCTGCGTGAGTCTACAGGGGTCTCTGCGTGAGTCTAGGGGTCTCTGTGTGAGTCTAAGGGGTCTCTGTGTAGTCTACAGGGGTATCTGTGTGAGTCTATAGGGTCTCTGCGTGAGTCTACAGGGGTCTCTGCGTGAGTCTACAGGGGTCTCTGCGTAGTCTACAGGGGTCTCTGTGTGAGTCTACAGGGGTCTCTGTGTGAGTCTACAGGGGGTCTCTGTGTGAGTCTACAGGGGTCTCTGCGTGAGTCTACAGGGGTCTCTGTGTGAGTCTACAGGGGTCTCTGCGTGAGTCNAGAGGGGTCTCTGTGTGAGTCTACAGGGGGTCTCTGTGTGAGTCTACAGGGGTCTCTGTGTGAGTCTACAGGGGTCTCTGCACGGTCTGCAAGCGCCCTTTTACGTTTGCCTCTTCGTCCTCCGTGCATCGCCACCTCCTTCCTCTTCTCCTCCCGTCCACTCCTCGTCGGAGTCGCTCGACGCCGCACTCCGCTCCATTCCCCTCGCCCTGCGCTTGCCGCGTGCGCGCATGAACTCGGGCTGGGCCGGGTTCATCCTGCGCAAGGAGCAGCGGTCATTGTTATTTGACGTATTGGCAGTACACCGTGCAGCATAGCAACACACGGGTCTCGTAACACAGTCCTGACGATGTGATTACTATCAGAGCGTGTTTGTTTGCGTGTTCAACACAAGTACGCGTGGTTAATGCAGTAACTTGATTCCTTGCAAAAGGAATCATCTATTTGGTGTGAACATCTTAACAGCTCCTGTTTATTGCCAGAAAGGGTAAAACCGATTCCTATTTTTATACTTTGATTCTGGCAAAAGGTCCAATGATATAGCTACTCACCCGAGCTATAAATGCTCTTGACACTGCATTATCTTTGTACTGGTCGCCTTTTGGTGTTGTTCTCTGGTCTGACACTGGTGAGACTAGGCCATGAAGAAGGCTGTCTCTGGGTAGACCAATCAGTATCAAAGACAATGATTAAATGTTATCAGAGAGTGTTTTTTGCGTGTTCAGTACACGTGGTTAATGCAGTAACCTGATTCCTTGCNAAAGCTATAATCTATTGGTGTTTGAACATCTTAACACCTCCTGTTTCATTCCATAAAGAGTAAAACCGATTCTTATTTTTCATAGTCCCGACGATGTCGCCGTTGCCCCTTGAGTGAGCTGCAGGACTCTCCATCAGAAGTTGCACTCAGATTCAGCAGCCGCGTCCCCATTCGAACGTGCGGTGGCGACACCACGAGTCGTATCGAGGCACCGTCCGACCGAGTCTCTAGGGGCACGAGGAGTCCAATCTTGCCACTGGAGCACGGAGCAGCCGATCGTCATCAGACTGGGCGCCGCTGTACGGCAACAGACTGCGAAGCTGCGTGTTCAGTGCTGCTCATGTCACGTTCATTTATATTATTTGGCTGCTACAATAACCCAAGCAATACAGTAAACACGATAGGAGTGCAAAGTATAGAAAGGTAAACAAATTACACACACACAAAATACATTTTTTTTGTAAATATTCTTTGGTTCTTTCGGCAAAGTCACGTAGATAGAAAAATAAAGTGAATAAAAATAATCAAAAACCACAAAACGTTCATCCTCACTGATGTTGCTGACTGGTATCTTAGCGCTTTTGAGGGTTGCAGCAATTTCAGATCTTGTAACGTCTGCAGCGATGCGCCCCAAACCCTTAAGAGCGACATCGACCTGGGCAATAACGTCATCCACTGGAATGTGTTTGGGGTGACTGAGAAGTTCAACCTTTAGCCAAAACCGACTTTAGACCATCGCACATTGGGCTATTACTCAGATTAATAACAACCTTGTCAACGTCTAACCTTTTAACGTGTGGATCTGGTTTCTTGTTAGAAAGGAGGTTGAACTCGAAAATCAGATCTTTACATTTCGCTGACATTGTAGTGGCTGATTAAGCGGTCATGTTATCTACATGTTCCCAATCAGATGTCGACATTTTTCCCGTCAATGTTAAGTGTGATTTCAAGAGTGTCTTGTCTACATGATCTAGTTCAGTATGGAGCAGTCTAATTCTCTCTGAGATCAGGGCCAAGCTCGCCTGAACAAAATTCGTCTGGCATTGGAAGATGTGACTGCAGCAGAAATCAGTGTCAATGAGATCGGTATTACGTTAGAGTCACGGCATCTCTTCAGAAATGTGAGTGACTCGATCAGATGAACTTTCTTGTCACGGAGATTGTTAAAAGATCTCATGGTTATGTGGAAACCCTCCCAATAGAGGCAGTTCAAATGATACAAATTAAGTGAATAAAAATTATAAAATAAGACACTAATTAGACTGCTCCATAAAAAAACACTAATGTATACATTTCAATTTAAAGCTTTCGTGACTGCAGGGATTCATCTTCTTGGTTCTTTCGGTAAAGTCACGTAGAAGGAAATAATAAATATTAAAAAGAAAACATTAAAATTGTATTTTAATAATTGTATTTTATGTTTTTTCCCTTCTATGTGACTTTACCGAAAGAACCAAGAAGACTAATTTATAACTCAAAAGTTTTGATTATACATGAGTGCTTTATCATTTTTATTATTCACTTTATTTTTATTTTAGTTTTTCTATCTACGTCACTTTATCGAAAGAACCAAAGAATATGAATTCCTGCAGTCACGAAAGTTTTAAGTCAAAATAAACTATTTTTGTAAATGTTGTGGGTTTACTCTCCAACATTATGAATCCGTAGGTAAAAAATAAATTTAAATTAATAAAAGTACTTTTATAAATTTTAATTTACTTTGATTCATTTTATTTTATTTTTTACCTACGTGACTAGAATTATGAATCCGATGAGCTATGAAGCTCTTTTCATAGATGTCCCATAGGGGCACGGGGTCAGAAAGTTACAACACAAACACAAACACGATAGGCGTGCAAAGTAGAGAAAGGTAAACAAATCATTAAACTAAATCTATTTTTACTTCACAGGTGAAGTCCACTGAGCTATTGGCTCCTTCTTCAGAAGCGACCTGGCTGCCACAAATGACAGCTCAACCAAGTGGCTTACCACGTGGACATTTATAGCAGCAGACAAATACTCTAAACGCGTGATGTTGATGCTACAAGTGGAGCAAAAACCCGAGGACCGGGATCGAACCCACGACCTCCTGTAGACCAGAGAGGGAGTTAACATCTCACCGGGNAGAGACACACGCAGACTCCAGATATATGACAGGCATCGTCAGGGTCGGGATCGAACCCACGACCTCATGTAGACCAGGCGAGTAGTTAACATCTCGCCACCATGGCGCCCCATGCATGCCACTCTGCTACGACGTCTTGGTCTCATCATTATAATCACTGCGACAATTAGTTGAGTTGCGAAGAGGCTCGGCCTGCCGTACCCACCGAGGTTCAGCAGGACGGCGTGGTTCTGCTTGATGTTCCTGTAGCGCCGCTTCTCGCACTCGGCCAGATCGCTCCACTCGGCCTTGGTGAAGAAGCCTCTGATGTCTCGGAAGTCGCCCATCTCCTGCTGCTGCTGAGGCGCAGAGACACGGAGGGACAGACGCNGACACGGAGACGCAGTCACGGAGATGGAGTCACAGGAGACAGAGTCACAGGGATACGAGACTAAGATCCCCGTGTGGCCTTAACAGACTGTCGGAAGGCGAGGTAACTTACCTCAAGCGATGTAATATAACGTTAGGTCGAGGTAACATTACCTCAGGCAGAGGTAAAATTACGTCAGCTAAGGTAACATTACCTCACCTGAGGTAACATCACCTCAGATGAGGTAACATCACCTCAGGTAAATGTAACATTACTTGAGGTAATCCGAACGTATTCACATCTTCAGCTAATGCTCATATCTTTACGCTAATATCGTTAAATCGTTAAACACAACGCTCGCGTGACGTCACCACCTCAGTGTCGAGCCGTCGACACTTCACGCGGCAGCCTCGAAGTGCACCCAGCCTGGCACAGGCGCCGTGGTGACGTCACCGTCACTCAGTGGCCAATGGCGGCGATTGGTGGTGGTGGGGGGNNTGGGGGTGGGGGAGTGGGGGTGGGGGAGTGGGGAGTGGGGGGGNAAGGGGTGGGGGGAGTGGGGGGGTATTATCGGAGTCGCAAAAGTTGCTACAAATGCTACGGCCCGCACTTTCAAGGGCCCGCGCTAAATGCTTTCAAGATATCAATTCGGGTTAATTGATTCTGCACTTGCTCTATTACTATAGTACTATACGCTTCAACTTTTTTTTATGAACGACTGGGTGTTTAAGGTTAGCGATTATTCGTATTATCCGGCTGTATAGCAAATGNAAAAATACAAATACTTTACTGTGCAAGTAAAAAATGTGTTTTAATGTTTACGTTTAAAAAATAATTGGGCCCTTTCTAGCACATGCTACAGGCCCCGAACTAACTTTATCCGGCACTGAGGGTAAGGTAATCAGAATGTGATGCAATCCGTATCAAATCACGTTATATTATAAGGTAATCTTCACCGCGACATTCTCATTCAGTGCAAAGTAAATCTTGTACAATTAATTAGTCGCTCGTGTCAACACTGTACGAGATGTGTAGCTGTAATCGTAACGTGAAGTCGTCTCGTAGCGTAAATCTTACACGATTTAAAATTCGCGTGAGATAGAATCCTCACTTGACTACTGGTAGGAACCTCCTGGTTACACCAGCCCACAGGGGATTATTGTGTCCGTCCGTCGTGTAGGGANGGGCTGGGTGGGAGGGAGGGCTGGGTGGGGAGGTGGGGTGGGGCTGGGTGGGANGGTGGGTGGTGGGGAGGGGANGGGTGGGTGGGAGGGGTNGGGCAGGTGGGGGTGGGGGGGGGGCTGGGTGGGGGGAGGGGTGGGNGGGGNGGANGGGCTNGGNGGGANGGTGGGAGGGGCTGGGTNGGGTGGGGAGGGGGGGAGGGAGGGGCTGGGTNNGGAGGGAGGGGCTNGGTGGGAGGGTGGGTNGGTGGGGGNGGGCTGGGTGGGAGGGTGGGGCAAATGGGGTGGGCTGGGTNGGGANGGTGGGCTGGGTGGGGGTGGGATGGGTNGGGAGGGGGGGCTGGGTGGGGGTGGGGAGGAGCTGGTCACCCCGTGGTGCCCTTAGTAACCTCAGGTCGAGGTAACGTTACAGCTGAGGTAACGTTACCTTAGGTGAAGAAAATCTTCAGGTGAGGTAACTTTACCTTAGGTGAGGTAACGTTACTTCAGGGAGGTAACTTTACCTCACCTGAGGTATCATTACCTCAAGTGAGATAAAGGTAACGTTACTTCAGGGAGGTAACTTTACCTCACCTGAGGTAACNTCCTCAGGTGAGGAAACATTACCCAGGTTAGTTAATTTCACCTCAGGTGAGGTANCTTTCCCACGAGGTAATGTTCTTAAGTNAGGTAANTCGTTAACACAATTAGGTCGCGTGATTATTACCTCAGGTAAGGTAATCGGAATCTAAGCGAGGTAACTTTCAACCTCGCGGGAGGTAACATCACCTCAGGTAAATGTAACATTACTTGAGGTAATCCGAACGCATTCACATCACTTCAGCTAATGTTCATATTTTTACGCTAATATTAATATCGTCACGTGGTTAAATCGTTAAACACAACGCTCGCGTGATCACCACCTCAGTGTCGAGCCGTTGACACTTCACGCGGCAGCCTCGAAGTGCACCCAGCCTGGCACAGGCGCCGTGGTGACGTCACCGTCACTGAGTGGCCAATGGCGGCGATTGGTGGTGGNGGGGGGAGTGGGGGGAGTGGGGGTGGGGANGANGGGGTGGGGGAATGGCGGTTGGTGAGTGGTGGGGGTGAGAGTGGTGGGGGAGTGGGGGAGTGAGGTGGGGGTGGGGGTGATGGGTGGGGGGAGTGGGTGGGGTTTTATAATTATCGAGTTTTTCGGTAAAGTCACGAAGGTAAAAAAAATCAAAATTAATGAAAATAAAATAAAAATCACGACGTTTCGGAGGCAACACAAGCTTCCGTCTTCAGGTGAACCGTCACAGCCCGACAGCTGTATCCAGTACTTGATGTGACGGTTCCACCTGAAGACGGAAGCTTGTGTTGCCTCCGAAACGTCGTGATTTTATTTTATTTTATTTTATTAATTTAGATTTTTTTACCTACGTGACTTTACCGAAAAACCTAAGAATATGAATCCTTGCAGTCACGAAAGCTTCTCTAGAATGATCTGAGTCGCAAAAGTTAGCTCAAGTGAGGTAACATTACCTCAGGTGAAGTAGCTTTTCCTCAGGTGAGGTAATTACCTTAGGCGAGATTTCCTTAGCAGAGGTAAAATTGCTNAGGTGGTAACATTATCTCAAATGAGGTAACTTTATCATGTCGAGGTAACATTACCTTAGGTGAAGTAAAATTACTTCAGATGAGGTAANTTTCTGAGGTGAATTANCTTTACTTCAGGTAAGGTAACATTTCCCCAGGTATNGTAATTACCTCAGGTGAACTTTATGTNAGAGAGTGATTTATCAGGTGAGGAATTTACTCACCTGAGATAACATTACCTCAGTGAGATAACTTACCTCAGGCGAGGTAACTTCATGGGAGGTAACTTAACCTCACCTGAGGTAATGTTACCTCAGGTGAGGTAACTTTACCTCAGGGAGGTAACTTTTCTGAGGTGAATTAACTTCACCTCAGGTAAGTAACATTTCTCCAGGTATGATAACTTTACCTCAGATGAGGTAACTTTACCTAGAAGTAAAATTACTTCAGAGGTACAATTACCTCAGGTAGGTAACATTATCTCAGGTAACTTTAACATGAGGTAATCCTTAGGTAGAAATGACTTCAGGTGAAGTAACTTTCCTGAGGTGAATTAGTGATAATTACCTCAGAGTTCTTAAGTGAAACACTATNTGAAGTAACACTATCTGAAATAACTTTACCTCAGGAGAGGTAACATTACCCAGGTAGTTAATTTTACCTCAGGTGAGGTATCTTTACCTCATGAGGTAACTTGACCTTAAGTGAGGTAAATCACCTCAGTTAAATGTAACATTACTTGATGTTACCTATCGTATTCACATCACTTCAGCTAATGCCCATATTGTAATATTCTCACGTGGTTAAATCATTAAACACAATTATCGCGTGATTATTACCTCAGGGTAAGGTAACTCGGAATTAATGGAAGGCGAGATAACTTTACCTCAGGTAAATGTAACATTACTTGAGGTAATCCGAACGTATTCACATCACTTGAGCTAATGCTCATANTTTTACGCTAATATCGTTAAATCGTTAAACACAACGCTCGCGTGACGTCACCACCTCAGTGTCGAGCCGTCGACACTTCACGCGGCAGCCTCGAAGTGCACCCAGCCTGGCACAGGCGCCGTGGCGACGTCACCGTCACTCAGTGGCCAATGGCGGCGGTTGGTGGTGGGGGGGTGGGGGGGGAGGGGGGAGNGGGGGGGANNGGGGNGAGGGNTGGGGGGTGGGGNGGGGAGTGGGGGAATNGGGANGAATGGGGGACGAATGGGGGTNGGGGNGAGTGGGGGGTGGGGTTGGGAGTGGTGGGGGAGTGGGGGAGTGNGGGGGAGGAGGGGGNTGGAGTGGGGNTTTGGGGGGGTGGGGGGATGGGGGTNGGGGGAATGGGGGTGGGGGAGTGGGGGTGGGGGAGTGATGGGTGGGGTACCGCCTTCAACTTTTTTTATGAACGACTGGGTGTTTAAGGTTAGCGATTAGTCGTATTATCCGGCTGTATAGCAAATGAAAAATTGAAATACTTTACTGTGCAAGTAAAAAATGTGTTTTAATGTTTACGTTTAAAAAAAATAATTGGGCCCCTTTATAGCACATGCTACAGGCCCCGAACTAACTTTATCCGGCACTGAGGGTAAGGTAATCAGAATGTGATGCAATCCGTATCAAATCACGTTATATTATAAGGTAATCTTCACCGCGACATTCTCATTCAGTGCAAAGTAAATCTTGTACAATTAATTAGTCGCTCATGTCAACACTGTACGAGATGTGTAGCTGTAATCGTAACGTGAAGTCGTCTCGTAGCGTAAATCTTACACGATTTAAAATTCGCGTGAGATAGAATCCTCACTTGACTACTGGTAGGAACCTCCTGGTTACACCAGCCCACAGGGGATTATTGTGTCCGTCCGTCGTGTAGGGAGGGGCTGGGTGGGAGGGAGGGCTGGGTNGGGAGGGAGGGCTGGGTGGGAGGGTGGGGGGTNGGGTNGGGCTGGGTGGGAGGGGGGCTGGTGGGGNGGGAGGGGGGCTNGGTGGGAGGGTGGGTNGGGGGTGGGTGGGTGGGANGGGGGGGGTGGGGNGGGGGGGGGGGTGGGNGGGGGGGGGTGGGGGTGGGAGGGTGGGGGGGGGGGGGGGGGNGGGAGGGCTNGGTGGGGGTGGGGANGGANGGGCTGGGTGGGGGGTGGGAGGGCTGGTNGGGGGGCTGGGTGGGGGGGGAGGGCTGGTCACCCGTGGTGTAGTAATCAGGTCGAGAAACATTACTGGTGAGGTTTTATAATNAGGTAACTTANCTCGCNAAACATTACCTTAGGTGAGGTAAAATTACTTCAGGTAGAGGTAACATTACCTCAGGCGATGNAACTTTATTCAGGTGAGGTAACTTTACCTCAGCAGAGGTAAGTTACGTCAGGTAAGGTAACATTATCTCAAATGAGGTAACTTTACCTCTATCTTAGGCGAAGTAAAATTACTTCAGGTGAGGAAACTTCACCTCAGGTAGAGGCAACATTACCCCAGGTTAGTTAACTTTACCTGAGGTAACTACCTTAAGTGAGGTAACTTTACCTCACATGAGGTAACATTACCTCAGGTAAATGTAACATGAGGTAATCCGAACGTATTCACATCACTTCAGCTAATGCCCATATCGTAATATTNTCAGAGTAATCATTAAACACAATTATCGCGTGATTATTACCTCAGGGTTACATAATCGGAATTCAATGGAAGGCGAGGTAACTTTACCTCAGGTGAGGTAACATTACCTCAGGCGAGGTAAAATTACGTCAGGTAAGGTAACATCTCAAATGAGGTAACTTTACCTCATGCGAGGTAAAATTACCTCAGGTAAATGTAACATTACTTGAGGTAATCCGAACGTATTCACATCACTCAGCTAATGCCATATCGTAATATTCTCACATAGTTAAATAATTAAACACAATTATCGCGTGATTATTACCTCAGGGTAAGGTAATCGGAATGCAATGGAAGGTGAGGTAACGTTACCTCGCGGAGGTAACATCCTCAGGTAAATGTAACATTACTTGAGGTAATCCGAACGTATTCACATCACTTGAGCTAATGTTCATATCTTTACGCTAATATCGTTAAATCGTTAAACACAACGCTCGCGTGACGTCACCACCTCAGTGTCGAGCCGTCGACACTTCACGCGGCAGCCTCGAAGTGCACCCAGCCTGGCACAGGCGCCGTGGTGACGTCACCGTCACTCAGTGGCCAATGGCGGCGGTTGGTGGTGGGGGAGTGGGGTGGGGGTGGGGGAGTGGGGGGGGGAGTGGGGGGGGAACGGAGTGGGGGCGGAATGGCGGTTGGGGTGTGGGGGTGGGGAAGAGGGGGAGGGGACGAGGGGGTGGGGGTGATGGGGCGGTGTAGATGATGTTTATACTGGTAGGAACGAAGTGGACCAGACCACCAATAGATTAATGTGTCCGTCCGTCCGTCCGTCCGTCCGTCCGACTGTCCGTCCGTCCGTCCGTCCGTCCGTGGGAGGGTTTGGCATTTCTGTGATTGGGGGGTTATTGATCACGAGCGAGTGATTGGGGGGGTTATTGATCACGAGTGAGTAATTGGGGGGGGATTGATCACGAGGGAGTGATTGGGGGGTTATTGATCACGAGCGAGTGATTGGGGGGTTATTGATCACGAGCGAGTGATTGGGGGTTATTGATCACGAGCGAGTGATTGGGGGTTATTGATCACGAGCGAGTGATTGGGGGGTTATTGATCACGAGCGAGTGATTGGGGGGTTATTGATCACGAGGGAGTGATTGGGGGGTTATTGATCACGAGCGAGTGATTGGGGGGTTATTGATCACGAGCGAGTGATTNGGGGGTTATTGATCACGAGCGAGTGATTGGGGGTTATTGATCACGAGCGAGTGATTGGGGGGGTTATTGATCACGAGCGAGTGATTGGGGGGTTATTGATCACGAGGGAGTGATGGGGGGTTATTGATCACGAGCGAGTGATTGGGGGGTTATTGATCACGAGCAAGTGATTGGGGGGTTATTGATCACGAGAGAGTGATTGGGGGGTTATTGATCACGAGCGAGTGATTGGGGGGTTATTGATCACGAGCGAGTGATTGGGGGGTTATTGATCACGAGCGAGTGATTGGGGGGTTATTGATCACGAGCGAGTGATTGGGGGTATATTGATCACGAGCGAGTGATTGGGGGGGTTATTGATCACGAGCGAGTGATTGGGGGGTTATTGATCACGAAGGAGTGATTGGGGGGTTATTGATCGCGAGTGATTGGGGGGTTATTGATCACGAGCGAGTGATTGGGGGGTTATTGATCACGAGGAGTGATTGGGGGTTATTGATCACGAGCGAGTGATTNGGGGGTTATTGATCACGAGGAGTGATTGGGGGGTTATTGATCACGAGCGAGTGCTTGGGGGGTTATTGATCACGAGCGAGTGATTGGGGAGGTTATTGATCACGAGTGATTGGGGGGTTATCGATCACGAGTGATTGGGGGGGTTATTGATCACGAGTGATTGGGGGGTTATTGATCATGAGCGAGTGATTGGGGAGGTTATTGATCACGAGCGAGTGATTGGGGGGTTATTGATCACGAGCGAGTGATTGGGGGGGTTATTGATCACGAGCGAGTGATTGGGGGGTTATTGATCACGAGCGAGTGATTGGGGGGTTATTGATCACGAGCGAGTGATTGGGGGTTATTGATCACGAGCGAGTGATTGGGGGTTATTGATCACGAGCGAGTGATGGGGGGGTATTGATCACGAGCGAGTGATTGGGGGGTTATTGATCACGAGCGATTGGGGGTTATTGATCACGAGTGATTNGGGGGTTATCGATCACGAGTGATTGGGGGGTTATTGATCACGAGTGATTGGGGGGTTATTGATCACGAGCGAGTGATTGGGGGAGGTTATTGATCACGAGCGAGTGATTGGGGGGTTATTGATCACGAGGGAGTGATTNGGGGGGTTATTGATCACGAGCGAGTGATTGGGGGGGGTTATTGATCACGAGCGAGTGATTGGGGGGTTATTGATCACGAGCGAGTGATTGGGGAGGTTATTGATCACGAGCGAGTGATTGGGGGGTTATTGATCACGAGCGAGTGATTTGGGGGGTTATTGATCACGAGCGAGTGATTGGGGGGTTATTGATCACGAGTGATTGGGGGTTATTGATCACGAGTGATTGGGGGTTATTGATCACGAGTGATTGGGGGTTATTGATCACGAGTGATTGGGGGTTATCGATCACGAGTGATTGGGGGGTTATTGATCACGAGTGAGTGATTGGGGAGGTTATTGATCACGAGCGAGTGATTGGGGGGTTATTGATTACGAGCGAGTGATTGGGGGTTATTGATCATGAGCGAGTGATTGGGGAGGTTATTGATCACGAGCGAGTGATTGGGGGGTTATTGATCACGAGCGAGTGATTGGGGGTTATTGATCACGAGCGAGTGATTGGGGGTATATTGATCACGAGCGAGTGATTNGGGGGGGTTATTGATCACGAGCGAGTGATTGGGGGGTTATTGATCACGAGGGAGTGATTGGGGGGTTATTGATCACGAGCGAGTGATTGGGGGGTTATTGATCACGAGCGAGTGATTGGGGGGTTATTGATCACGAGGGAGTGATTNGGGGGTTATTGATCACGAGCGAGTGATTGGGGGTTATTGATCACGAGGGAGTGATTGGGGGGTTATTGATCACGAGCGAGTGCTTGGGGGGTTATTGATCACGAGCGAGTGATTGGGGAGGTTATTGATCACGAGTGATTGGGGGTTATCGATCACGAGTGATTGGGGGGGTTATTGATCACGAGTGATTGGGGGTTATTGATCACGAGTGATTGGGGGGTTATTGATCACGAGTGATTGGGGGTTATCGATCACGAGTGATTGGGGGTTATAGATCACGAGTGATTGGGGGTTATCGATCACGAGCGAGTGATTGGGGGTTATTGATTACGAGCGAGTGATTGGGGGTTATTGATCACGAGCGAGTGATTGGGGGGTTATTGATCACGAGCGAGTGATTGGGGGGTTATTGATCACGAGCGAGTGATTGGGGGGTTATTGATCACGAGAGAGTGATTGGGGGGTTATTGATCACGAGCGAGTGATTGGGGGGTTATTGATCACGAGCGAGTGATTNGGGGGGTTATTGATCACGAGCGAGTGATTGGGGGGGTTATTGATCACGAGCGAGTGATTGGGGGGTTATTGATCACGAGCGATTGGGGGTTATTGATCACGAGTGATTGGGGGTTATCGATCACGAGTGATTGGGGGGTTATTGATCACGAGTGATGGGGGGTTATTGATCACGAGCGAGTGATTGGGGGTTATTGATCACGAGCGAGTGATTGGGGGGTTATTGATCACGAGGAGTGATTGGGGGGTTATTGATCACGAGCGAGTGATTGGGGGGTTATTGATCACGAGCGAGTGATTGGGGGTATATTGATCACGAGCGAGTGATTGGGGGGGGGTTATACTGGTAGGAACGAAGTGGACCAGACCACCAATAGATTAATGTGTCCGTCGTCCGTCCGTCCGTCCGTCCGTCCGTCCGTCCGTGGGAGGGTGGTGTTGAGGTGGTGTTGGAAATGAAAGACTACGAGTCTATAAATCTCACAGCGTTTCTTGTCAAAACAAACACTTTTAATTAACGTTACACTAGAATACAGTATTTTTTCTTTAACTCCTCTATACCCGGTCGATATCTCTGTACCGGTACTAAGTATTATTCCTACCAGCCCACCCCGCAGGGTCCTGTTGTCATTGTCACCAGTACAACGAAATTTAAAATGCTCACCAGTCAGGGCATCATTCATAAATTTAAATTAAATAAAACAAGAAAATAAAAATTAAATTAAATGAAAGATAATCAATTTATACTATATATAAAAACAGCCCAAGTATACCCACATACCCACATAAGGTTATGTGGTGCCACAGCGACGGGGCCGCTCTGCCGAGCCAGGGAGCCGCCCGGCTTCCCCCACCGCACTGCCCCATCACCCGCCCCACATAAGCACACACCCGCACGCATCCCCCCCCCCCCCCCCATAGAGCTGGAAGGGAAGGTTACCTGATCGACCGGTTTTTATCCGAGAGACCCTTATCGGGATTAATTCTCACGGTTTCCGGCGATCAGGGAATTGGATGACCTCCCCGTGCTACGTGGTACCGCGGCGCTGCTGCCGGCCTTAATATGGTGTGGTCGCGGCGTGGGGCATTCGGCCACCGCGGTTGAGGCGCATTTCCCCCACACACACCCCACGAGTCGACGGGGCAAGCAGGGAGGCACGGGACAGCATGAATAGCGGGGTCACAGGGGCTGTTGCGCATAGTCATGGAGGGTTGGGATAATTGCGCTTGAGCGCGCAAGCCCCATTGGTAGGAAGGGTAAGGGAGTAATTAGGATTTACGCCTTGCACGCAGCACACTGATTAGCATATCAACAGCGCCTGGGACTGCCGCGCGCGGGCTTGGGTGCACGAGCCCATTGTTCAGCGCAGCATCCCTTTGGAGGTAGGGAGGATAAATAGAGGAGCGCAGAGGGGAAATCGCTCTCTTACTCCAGCGCCAGGCGACCAGACGCAGCTCGAGCCAGCGACCCGGACGTCCGTGCGACGCACCGAGGCACGCGGTTAACACAAGGATCAGCGGACCGCCGTGGACACTTAACAGTGAGTAAGAAGGTGAATTAGAATCATAGCCGATAAATAGGGAATAGTACAGGTTTAGTGGAATAGGCCAGCCTCGTCGACTCACTGATTCAACATCAATTCGCAGGTGGCATATAATAAATCATTAATAGCGAAGCGTGGTCTCGCGTGATCTTGTCGTGCAGTGTGAGCGTGTGGGTGCGCTGTGTGCACAGTGGTTCGCCACGTGAGTGAGCGCTGCGCGGAGCTGAGCGCGCGGGTTGCGCGTGGGAACGCGTGTGGTACTGTGTGTGCGTAAGCTCGCGGCGTGCGTAATAGGCGTACCCCAGGTGCGCGATCATAACGCAAGCGGCCAGCAGACGGCGAGCGCTGCGCAGAGCGGCGCAAGAGTGGGTGTCGCGTGTGTTCACTCCGTGTGTGATACAGGTGCGCGATCATAACTTGCGTAGTTGGTGTGGAGTTGGAGTGCACGGAGCGGCGTGTGTGTGTGTGCATACGTTCGTTACATGTCGGATACGGATGCGCATTGGTAACGTGCCGCACAGGGCTATACTGCGAGCACGGCGTTTGATTGACGATGATGTGCGCACGTATGCTCGCAGCGTGGGAGCGCGGCGCGAGGCTGTAACAGTAGGGGCGTCGCATTCGAATGCCGGCGAAACCGTAGCGAGTAATAGGGAGGTGGGTAACGTAAACGGAATAGGGGATGCAGGCGGGAGGGACCCCGGGGCCAACGGCCCCCCACAAATGGTGTCGGAAGCGGTACGGACCCCGCGTTACCTCACGCTAAAATAAGACTAATATTTACGGCCGGGGGCCCTTCGTGGAAGGCATTCGCCCGCAATCTCTTAGGGGCCAAGGAAATTAATGGATGGACGGACGCGCAGGCAGTACGTCAACTTAATATGAATCTTGATGGGCGGCAGCCGATTTTGTAGAAGCGTTACCCGCGAGCGCACAGACACAGCTAGAGGAGCTGATGCGCCGACTCGATCAGCGTTTGGCACGCGTGACGAGGAGGAAGCAAAATCGGCCTTAGAGGCGCGCCGGCGCCAACCTGGCGAAGATCTACGTGATTACGCCGAGGATGTGCGCGAGTTAACAAAGATCGCACGCCCGGGGGTACGCAACTGATGTTATTGAGGAACTGGCCGCCGAGAAAATCCAGCGGTACCTGTCTCGCACGGCGTGGTGGCAGCCAGACATGAGCTGCCCACGTCTTCCCTTTAACGCCCTTGTCGAGCGCGCACGTAAGTGTGAAAGAATTCACAGCGAACGCGCGCAGCTCCGGGGGCTGGGACGAGAGCGCGTCATTGCGAGCCTGCTCTCGGAAGACGAGGAGGAGGAACAGGAGCTCGCGAGGACGGTAAGGGGCCGGGAAAGAGAGCCTCCAGTGTCCCGCGAGACAACCCGGGATGGGTTGCCGGTATACAAACGGGTATAAAGGATGTCTCCGGCCAGGTAACCCAGGTACGCGAGGAAACGAATACAAATATGACCCAACTGCAATCCTCCGTTGAGACCATCCGATCCGAGATGGGGAACTAGACTCCACGGTAGGAGGGCTAACTGGAAGGATAGCGCGACTAGAAGCAGAGTATGAGCAGCAGCGCACTGGGGAGGAGGGAGTGGCAGAGAGCCCACTACGGAGCCGCCACCCCTCCCGGGCATGTTATATGTGCGATCGCCGAGGGCATCTAGTGAGGGACTGTCCTCAGGTCGCCCGAGCTAGACAAGAGCTAAGGTCAAACACTAAGGCCCCCTAGAGAGGGGACCACCGGGGGGTGAAATCGACGTAGCCCCGACACAAACAAGCTGTGAGAATAATGGCGAGCGAGTGATCTCCACACAGGTTCCAGCAACAACGCCCACAGAAACGGTGACTCCTGGCGACTGGCTGCGGGAGCTGGTGGCGGGATCACGGGGGCCACGTCGCTGGTGGAAGGGAGGTAAACGGAGTGCGTACCCGAATCCTGCTGGACACGGGGGCGGTGGCCTCGCTCGTGAGCGCAGCGCACTGCAGCGCGATCGGGTCGACGTGCGTCACCTGCAGGCACCGGACCGCGCGCTGCACACGGCGAGCGGAGCCGGAATGGGGCTGCTGGGAGAGCCACCCTAGAGGTCCGCATAGGCAGCCAGGTGTGCACGCAGGAGTTCTACGTGTCGAGTGCGTTGTGTCACGAGTGTATCGCAGGCACCGACCTCCTAGAACGGTTGGGACTCAACGTGCAACCCCGCCAGCGATGCGCCACATGGAGAGCAACGGCGAACGGATACCATTCCTGGGACGAGAACCAACGCGCCGCCGCTTTGCACCTGTGGCCGCTATCCTGGCGACGACAGTCACCATCGGCCGCTCACCGAGATGCTGGTGCCGGTGCAACATCCCCACCGACCCCGCGCTCCGACCATCAGGGGAGGTAATGCTAACTCCTCACCCGGAGTTGGCAAACGGTATGGGGTTGTGGGATCCGCCACGTTGGTAAACGCAGATGGGGACCGATTGTTTATGCGGATGTTTAACCCCACAATACCCCAGCGATACTGCGACGGCGCACCCCGATAGCCACAGTACACCCCTGCACGCACGCCACTCTAACGACTCGGTGTTCGCACTCTGGCTGAGGACCCCGGTCGTCCTGAGGGTGAGCAGGACCTGGCCTGGCGAGTCGGCCCGACTCCCCGAGCCGAGGTCGTTCCCTGCTCGACGCGTTACATGTACCATGGGCGGACTTACCTAAGGGAGAGGCCGATCGGCTGCGCGAGTTACTGCGGGAGTATGCCGACGTGTTCAGCGAACACGACTCGGACGTGGGTCGGACCGACCTTGTTAAGCATCAAATTGACACGGTGCAGCCCGACCCATCAAACTCCTGCGTACCGAGTGGCGCACCCGAACGCGCCCAAATCAAAGAGGCAGTTGGGACATGCTTCGCGATAACATAATTCAGCCCTCGGCGAGCCCCTGGTCAGCCCCGGTGGTACTAGTAACGAAAAAGGATGGTCAACCCGATTCTGCGTCGATTACCGTAAACTAAACGCAGTCACGCTCGGCGATGCCTTCCCATACCTCGCATCGACGACACCTTCGACAGTCTCGCAGGAGCGCGGTATTTTTCCACCCTCGATCTGGCGTCCGGTTACTGGCAGGTGGAGATGATGGAGGAGGATCGGCCAAAACAGCATTCACCACCCCGATGGGCCTGTTTGAGTTTCGAGTGTTGCCGTTCGGACTCACTAACGCGCCCGCGACGTTCCAGCGGTTGATGGAGTGGTGATGCGGGCTTGCAGTGGGAACAGTGCCTGATTTACTTGGACGATGTGATAGTGTTCAGTAGATCTTTGTCTGAGCATTGGTTCAGGCTTCGAGAGGTGTTCCAGCGGCTGCGAGCGGCTCATCTCAAGCTCAAGCCACGTAAGTGTTACATCGCACAACGCGAGTGGGTACCTCGGGCATCGCGTCAGCGAGGCAGGCGTGCGCACCGATCCGAGAAGGTACGCGCCGTAGTGGAGTGGCCACGGCCAAGGAATCTGACGGAGATCAGATCATTTTTGGGGCTCGCCACCTATTATCGTCGATTTGTAAAGGGATTCAGCGAGATTGCACGCCCCTCACCCAACTCACCTCCCCTAAGCACCCCTACCAGTGGACGGGGCCTGCCAGACGGCCTTCACCACTCTCAAAGACCACCTCACCCACGCCCCCACCCTCGCTTTCCCGATTTTACCACCGATTTTATTTTGGACACCGACGCCTGCAGCAGCGGGCTGGGCGCGGTGTTGTCACAGGTACAGGATGGGGCGGAACGAGTCATCGCGTACGCCAGCCGGACCTTGAGTGGGCCGAGCTGAACTATTGCGTGACCCGCCAAGAGTTGTACGCCGTGATTTTCGCATGCAAACAGTTCGACCGTATTTGTACGGCAGGAGATGTCGCGTACGCACTGACCATTATGCTCTGCAGTTTCTTCTTACATTCAAGGAGCCGCGGGGGGCAGATGGCCCGGTGGTTGGCGCAGTTGCAGGAGTACAACCTGCAAATCGAGTATCGGGCTGGCCGACGCATGCAAACGCGGACGCCTTATCGAGGCGACCCACGGTGTATGCCGAGACGAGGGCGGAGGAGGCCTGCCCGTGTTTCACGGGGGACGCTGCCGGCAGGCAACGGACCCCGAGAGGCCGCGGCCACTGACCCCCCCCAGCGAGGGAGAGTGCAGTGTGCGCCACAGAAACCCTCACAGGTGGCACTGAGGATCCCGTCGACCGCCCGGCAAGCGCGGGACCCGCGGCTCGGGACCCGATCGGACGGATCCAGGAGGACGTCGGCTGCGCCTTCCCGGGCCTAAACGACGAGCAGCTGAGACAGACCCCAGCAGCGAGATCCGGATCTGGCGGCAGTGGAGGCGGCACTGCGGAGGAAAAGAGCGCCCTACCAGGACCCTGGAGCGGTTTGTATGCCCGGTTGTGTGTGCGGAACGGAGTGGTACGGAGTTAACGAGGCCGGCCAGCCGGGGGCATCTGTGTTCCTGCCAGGTGCGACCCAGCTGCTACGGCTGGTGCATGACCACCCACTCGGGGCCATGATGGGAACGGCGCACCCGGGAGACCCTGCGTCGCCAGTATCTCTGGCCCAAATTGGCACAAGATGTGGCCGCCTGGGTGCAGGGCTGCCGGGCCTGTCAGCAGTGTGGGCAAAAGCCGGCGAGGGTACCAGGTACCCCTGAGGCCGTTCCGAGTCAGTCGACGAATCAGTTGGTCGGAATCGACCTGCAGGGCCCTTTCCACGATCCCACCGGGGCAACCGATATATTCTCGTAGCGGTGGAATACTTCACCGCTACCCCCGTGGCGGTGGCTATCCCAGATAAAACAGCCCTTGTAGTGGCCCGGGCCTTCGTGGAAAACTATGTACTTAAGTGCGGATCCCGAACGAGTCATTACCGACCAGGGTAGTGAATTCGAGGCCGAATTATTTCAGGCGCTGTGCCGAGAGTTCGGGATCCAGAAGGACCGAACACGGCGTATCACCCCAGGCGAACGGGATGGTAGAGAGGATGAACCAGACTCTGGCGGGAAGCTTAAACGCATGGCGGCCGCGAATCAACAGGACTGGACGAACACCTTCCCTATGCCCTGTTCGCCTACACCACCGCCGTTCACACCTCTACAGGACAGACCCCGTTCCTAATGATGTTTGGTCGCGAGTCTCGCCTGCCGCAGATCTGCTGTTCGGTGTTCCTCCGCCGCAACGGGAGGAAGGAGCCACCCCGTGGAGCACTTGCTGGAGACCCTGCGAGGGCCAGGGCCGAGCCTGCCCGCACGGAGAGGCCGCGCACCAGCGGCAAGAGCAGGGCGCCCGACCCCGTATGGAGCCCCCTTCTACACTGCGGGCTCCGAGGTGTGGCTGTACACTCCCCGCGTCGGTGCCGGACAGGTGGGAAGCTGACCACCTACTGGCGAGGACCCTGGATTGTGAGACGGCAGATCTCACCATGGACGGTGCTGATTCAGGGAGGAGAGAGGGCCGGGAGATGGTGGTCAACATCCGCGACTGAAGCCGTGGCGAGCAGCCCCGAGGGGGGAGCCCCGCCGTCCAAGTACCCGAAACCCGGGTCCCCCACCCCCGTGCCCGGGGCCTCGCGCAGTACATGGGCCCCACGGAGCCCGGGCTCCGAGGGGCCCGGGCGGGCCGGGGCGACGAGGACGGCGACCCTTAAACCCACCGCCTCTGAGTTTGTTCCCCAGCCCGCAGGTGCCAGAGGCCGAGGGGAGCCGTTGGAATGGAGGAGGAGACCCCGCCGGAGCCCCAGGAGACGGAGCCGCCACCCCGAGGCCAACCACAANGGCCGGCGAATCCGCGGACCCGCGGCGATACCTCGTGGGGCAACCCAGGCGAGGTGCTCAAGTCAACCCGGGACGGGACTGGCACCCCNGGGGGCTATGTGGTGCCACAGCGACNGGGCCGCTCTGCCGAGCCAGGGAGCCGCCGGCTTCCCCACCGCACTGCCCCAATCACCCGCCCACATAAGCACACACCGCACGCATCCCCCCCCCCCCCCCCCATAGAGCTGGAAGGAAGGTTACCTGATCGACGGTTTTTTATCCGAGAGACCCTTATCGGGATTAATTCTCACGGTTTCCGGCGATCAGGAATTGGATGACCTCCCCATGCTACGTGGTACCGCGGCGCTGCTGCCGGCCTTAATATGGTGTGGTCGCGGCGTGGGCATTCGGCCACCGCGGTTGAGGCGCATTTCCCCCACACACACCCCACGAGTCGACGGGCAAGCAGGGAGGCACGGGACAGCATGAATAGCGGGTCACAGGGCTGTTGCGCATAGTCATGGGGGTTGGATAATTGCGCTTGAGCGCGCAAGCCCCATTGGTAGGAAGGGTAAGGGAGTAATTAGGATTTACGCCTTGCACGCAGCACACTGATTAGCATATCAACAGCGCCTGGGACTGCCGCGCGCGGGCTTGGGTGCACGAGCCCATTGTTCAGCGCAGCATCCCTTTGGAGGTAGGGAGGATAAATAGAGGAGCGCAGAGGGAAATCGCTCTCTTACTCCAGCGCCAGGCGACCAGACGCAGCTCGAGCCAGCGACCCGGACGTCCGTGCGACGCACCGAGGCACGCGGTTAACACAAGGATCAGCGGACCGCCGTGGACACTTAACAGTGAGTAAGAAGGTGAATTAGAATCATAGCCGATAAATAGGGAATAGTACAGGTTTAGTGGAATAGGCCAGCCTCGTCGACTCACTGATTCAACATCAATTCGCAGGTGGCATATAATAAATCATTAATAGCGAAGCGTGGTCTCGCGTGATCTTGTCGTGCAGTGTGAGCGTGTGGGTGCGCTGTGTGCACAGTGGTTCGCCACGTGAGTGAGCGCTGCGCGGAGCTGAGCGCGCGGGTTGCGCGTGGGAACGCGTGTGTACTGTGTGTGCGTAAGCTCGCGGCGTGCGTAATAGGCGTACCCCAGGTGCGCGATCATAACGCAAGCGGCCAGCAGACGGCGAGCGCTGCGCAGAGCGGCGCAAGAGTGGTGTCGCGTGTGTTCACTCCGTGTGTGATACAGGTGCGCGATCATAACTTGCGTAGTTGGTGTGGAGTTGGAGTGCACGGAGCGGCGTGTGTGTGTGTGCATACGTTCGTTACATGTCGGATACGGATGCGCATTGGTAACGTGCCGCACAGGGCTATACTGCGAGCACGGCGTTTGATTGACGATGATGTGCGCACGTATGCTCGCAGCGTGGGAGCGCGGCGCGAGGCTGTAACAGTAGGGCGTCGCATTCGAATGCCGGCGAAACCGTAGCGAGTAATAGGGAGGTGGGGGTAACGTAAACAATAGGGATGCAGGCGGGAGGGACCCCGGGGCCAACGGCCCCACAGTTACTTTTGTCATTGCACATCTTATTTCAATCATTGAAACACTTACTTACTAATTAATTAGCATTATTGAGTGTGGTGATCGCTGTAGGATAAAAGCTCTGTTTGAATCTGTTTGTCTTTGTTTTGACTGATCTAAATCGTCTGCCTGATGGCAACAGCTCAACAGTGAGTGTCCAGGGTGAGAAGAGTCTTTATAATGTTCTGTGCTTTTTTGATGCAACGTGAACTGTGTAGTTCTTCCAGTGTGGGGAGATGGCAGCCGGCGATCTTTTGGGCTGTGTTGATGACCCTCTGGAGCGCTTTCCTCTGAGCCACTGTGCAGCTGGTGTACCATACACAGATGCAGTATGTAAGAATGCTCTCGATGGAGGCTCGGTAGAAGGACACCAGCAGTTTCTGTGTGATGTTATTATTCCTGAGAATTCTCAGGAAGTAAAGTCTCTGCTGGGCCTTTTTCAGAAGCTCAGTGCTGTTGGCGCTCCAGGTCAGGCCCTCCCCAATGTGGGGGAGGAGGGGTGGGGGAGTGATGGGTGGGGGAGTGGGGTGGGGAAGTGGCGGGGAGTGAAGGGGGTGATGGGTGGGGGAGTGGGGGTGATGGGTGGGGGGTGATGGGTGGGGGAGTGATGGGTGGGGGAGTGGGGGGGGTGGGGGAGTGATGGGTGGGGGAGTGGGGGTGGGGGGGTGATGGGTGGGGGAGTGGGTGGGGTTTTATACTGGAAGGAACGAAGTGGACCAGACCACCAATAGATTAATGTGTCCGTCCGTCCGTCCGTCCGACTGTCCGTCCGTCCGTCCGTGTATCAACATCGCCCCCTACTGCAAACACTTGGCATGACCCTACAAAAACCTTTAGACTCAGTGACGCTATCCTGGTAGCAACATCGCCCCCTACTGCAAACACTTGGCATGACACGTGTAACATTCCCTTATTCCCTGAGATGCTTTTAATTAAAACTTACAGCTAGGCCTAAAGCCTAGAACTAGGCCTGAAACTCTCCCTTCGTATCGTACCCTCGCGTGTGTGAAAGGGAGTTATGTTTAACAATGTTACATTCCCTCATGTTTTTAAATAGAAACATTTAAATTTAAAGCTTTTATATAAATCATTAAAACATTTAAATTAAAAATTAACTCACAGCGCCCTAAAGCCTACAGCTAGGCCTAAAGCCTAGAACTAGGCCTCAATCTCTCCCTTCGTATCGTCCGATTTGGTGTAGCAACATCGCCCCCTATGCAAACACTTGGCAGGACCCTAAAAAACCTTTTGACTCAGTGGGGCTTAACAAGTGTAATAATAAACTTCGCTTCAAATTTACTTTACTGAAACGCAGCACGTTTTATTAACACAGAGACAAGATACATTTATTAACACAGAGACAAGATACATTTATCACCTTATTTGTGCACGAAAAGCACGGCGCGAGGCCTACTTCGGAAGGCTTCGCGAGGCCTACTGCGGAAGGCATCGCGAGGCCTACTGCTGAGAAGGCTTCGCGAGGCCTACTGCAGGAAGGCTTCGCGAGGCCTACTGCAGGAAGGCTTCGTGAGGCCTAGTGCAGAAGGCTTCGCGAGGCCTACTGCAGGAGGCTTCGCGAGGCCTAGTGCAGGAAGGCTTCGCGAGGCCTACTGCAGGAGGCTTCGCGAGGCCTACTGCAGGAAGGCATCGCGAGGCCTACTGCAGAAGGCTTGCGAGGCCTACTGCAGGAAGGCTTCGCGAGGCCTATGCAGAAGGCTTCGCGAGGCCTATGCAGAGAAGGCTTCGCGAGGCCTACTGCAGGAGGCTTCGCGAGGCCTACTGCAGAAGGCTTCGCGAGGCCTACTGCAGAAGGCTTCGCGAGGCCTATGCAGAAGGCTTCGCGAGGCCTACTGCAGGAGGCTTTGCGAGGCCTACTGCAGAAGGCTTCGCGAGGCCTATTGCAGAAGGCTTCGCGAGGCCTATGCAGGAAGGCTTCGCGAGGCCTAGTGCAGAAGGCTTCGCGAGGCCTAGTGCAGAAGGCTTCGCGAGGCCTACTGCAGAGGCTTCGCGAGGCCTAGTGCAGGAGGCTTCGCGAGGCCTACTGCAGGAGGCTTCGCGAGGCCTACTGCAGGAAGGCTTCGCGAGGCCTATTGCGAGGCTTCGCGAGGCCTACTGCGAGGCTTCGCGAGGCCTATTGCAGGAGGCTTCGCGAGGCCTACTGCAGGAGGCTTCGCGAGGCCTATGCGAGGCTTCGCGAGGCCTACTGCGGAGGCTTCGCGAGGCCTACTGCAGGGGCTTCGCGAGGCCTGTGCAGAAGGCTTCGCGAGGCCTACTGCAGGAGGCTTCGCGAGCCTAGTGCAGAAGGCTTCGCGAGGCCTACTGCGAGCAGGCTTCGCGAGGCCTCCCTCTGCTGAGATGGCCGCCCGCTCCCCTGCNAGTGAACTCTAAACAAGATGGCGTCGCATCCGGCGCAGCCAAGACATCGCGTTGCATCCTGCTCTGTGGGCGCGCGAGTCAGTGGGGAGGGGGTTTGACGTCATCGCTCTGTNGGCGCGCGAGTCAGTGGGAGGGGGTTTGACGTCATGCTCTGTGGGCGCGCGAGTCAGTGGGAGGGGGTGTGGAGTCATCGCTCTGTCGGTCAGTGGGAGGGGGTGGACGTCTCGCTCTGTGGCGCGCGAGTCAGTGGGGAGGGGGTGGACGCATCGCTCTGTGGGCGCGCNAGTCAGTGGGAGGGGGTGTTGACGTCATCGCTCTTGGCGCGCAGTCAGTGGGAGGGGGGTTGACGTCATCGCTCTGTGGGCGCGCGAGTCAGTGGGGAGGGGGTGTGGACGTCATCGCTCTGTGGCGCGCGGTCAGTGGGAGGGGGTGTTGACGTCATCGCTCTGTGGGCGCGCGAGTCAGTGGGAGGGGGGTGTTGACGTCATCGCTCTGTGGGCGCGCGAGTCAGTGGGAGGGGGTGTTGACGTCATCGCTCTGTGGGCGCGCGAGTCAGTGGGGAGGGGGTNTGACGTCATCGCTCTGTGGGCGCGCGAGTCAGTGGGGANGGGGGTGTTGACGTCATTGCTCTGTGGCTCGCAGTCAGTGGGGAGGGGGGTGTTGACGTCATTATTAAATAATAAAAAATAAAAAGAAACCTTTTACTTATTATTTTTATTTTCATTAGTTTATTATTAAATAGCATTTTTATTTTTTAATACAATTTTACAATTACTTTTTTTGTTNTATTATTATTATTTTATTATTTCCATCTTACGTGACTTTACCGAAAGAACCAAGCAGATGAATCCCTGCAGTCACGAAAGCTTTAAATCGAAATGACCACCGCGTTACAGGAGAACAACAGATCGTGAACGCGCTTCGACGATTCATGGCAACGGCACACAAAGCGCCACGCGCAGTCTCTTGCGACCAGCGGTGTCTTCCCTTTAACCCTGACCCCCCCGTCCAGCTCTTCCCCGCGCGTGCTGTCGTGAGAGCGGAGATGTCGTGTTTGCGTGGTGCGTGAGGGTGGCTCGCAGATCCCTTGAAGTGCTTGAACCATTCTCCGACTCCTCTTCACATGTAATCTGACCGCTCNAAAAGAGCGAGTTTTATTCTTTAAAAAACACGATACTTTCTTCCAATAGGCACCTAATTTATTCTAAACCATGTTCCATGATTGATGCAATGTTGGAATGCTGCTCAAATACCGTTCCTAAATTAGACATAAAGGGTATCTGGAATGAGCATTCGTTTAATTGCGAGCAATTTGGGACGAGGGCAACTCGACGACGGTGTCCTTATTAATAACAAAACCCTGTGCACGACTGTCCGAGCTCTTTGCAGCAAGTGGGTGGCTCTGAAAAGAGCCGTTGTTGTGGTAGAGGCGGCGGCGCGTTCACTTCTTTGCCTGAGAGGTCTTCTTGGCAGCAGCACGGCCTGGATGTTGGGCAGCACACCGCCCTGGGCGATAGTCACGCCGCCCATGAGCTTGTTGAGCTCCTCATCGTTTCGCACGGCGAGCTGCAGGTGTCGGGGGATGATCCTCGTCTTCTTGTTGTCGCGGGCGGCATTGCCAGCCAGCTCGAGGATCTCGGCAGAAAGGTACTCGAGCACGGCGGCCAGGTAGACGGGTGCTCCAGCGCCGACCCGCTGGGCGTAATTGCCCTTGCGGAGCAGCCTGTGAACGCGACCCACGGGAACTGCAGGCCGGCGCGGAAGAGCGGGACTTTGCCTTGGCGCGAGATTTGCCACCGGTCTTGCCGCGTCCAGACATCGTTAAGACAAAGTACGAACGATTTGTGACGTTAACACGCACCACGGGAGCGGCTTTTATAGCGGAGACGAGGATCGTAGAGCGCGCCGCTGCCGATTGGCTCCTCTCGCTCGAGTCCCGCCTCTCCTTGAGCCACCAATGACAAGCCGGGACGCGAGGATTCGATGTTGACTTTCATTATTTGTATCCATATATGTTTTAATGCGGACACGCATCTTATGAATTAAACAATGCGATACACGTACTTAATAGGTCCAAGTTTTAAGCATGATAGAGTTAATTTATGGGCGCGTGCTGGCAAGTCAAACTTATAAGCGGATTCCGCAAATATCAATGTATTATTGATTATAATCATCATTTGAGGGACCGCATTGGTTATAAGAAATCATTGTTATAGCCTTGAGCTCGTGATTGATCGCCCACGTGCCTATACGGTGTATAGATATTTTTCTTTAACCGCCTGTTCGGGCAATGCCCAAAAATATATGTGCGTGAATAATTCAGTCTCAGTTTGCAAAATGTGAACTTCTTATCAGCTCCGGCTTGAAACAGCATAAACCAATATCTTTGGGTTTAATCTATATATATAAATCGTGAATGTGTGTGTGGATGTCGGACCATACGCACTTTCATTGGACGCCGGTTGCCCCTGCCAACGCCTTCGCCGCTTTCATTGGACGCGGTTGCCCCTGGCAACGGCTAGCGACGGGCTAGCAGTTGCGGGGTGGACGCCATCTTTAATTCCCGTTAAAAATAGGCGCACGCATTAACACGCGACTGAGGTAAATTCATCTAAGTTTCACGTCCTCTTTACTCCCCCCCCCACCACAATGTGTGCTATTACTATTATAGGGTCGGTAGATTATTAAATTATAGCGATTACAGTTATTGTAGCGCGGGGGGGGGGGAAACGGCACCCGTACCCAGCGTCAGCCGGGTGGCAAAATCAGGCGAGGCGGGAGGCTCTGCACGGTGCTAGGCCTCCACACCCACCACGCGACTCTGAGGTAAAATACATTTCACCAAAATAACCCTTTTGTTGTAATTATGTAAACATGGTTTCACAACGCTTATATACAACACCAACGTGTGATGTTGAAAAATGAGCGGCTGGGTATAGAAATGAACTTGATTGTCGCTTACGCCTGACGACTCGTGAGAGCCGTGACCAGCAAACGAAGGTTTCCGGCACCCGAACTTTGAAGGACACATGGAAGCTTTCTCACGAGTAAGTGGTGGCTCTGAAAAGAGCCTTTGTGTTGTGCTTTGAGGGCCGAGCTGGGCGTTCAAGCGCGCTCGCCACGAATGCGGCGGGCGAGCTGAATGTCCTTGGGCATGATGGTAACGCGCTTGGCGTGGATGGCGCACAGGTTGGTGTCCTCGAAGAGCGCGACAAGGTACGCTTCGCTGGCCTCCTGCAGAGCCATGACAGCGGAGCTCTGGAGCGCAGGTCGGTCTTGAAGTCCTGCGCGATCTCCCTGACGAGGCGCTGGAAGGGCAGTTTGAAGTAGGTGAATTAGAATCATAGCGATAATAGGGAATAGGTAAAAGGTTATCGGATAGGCCAGCCTCGTCGACTCACTGATTAACATCAATTACCAGGTGCATAGTAATAAATCATTAATAGCGAAGCGTGGTCTCGCGTGATCTTGTCGTGCAGTGTGAGCGTGTGGGTGCGCGTGTGTACACTGTGGTTCACCACGTGAGTGAGCGCTGCGTAGAGCGGCGCACGAGTGGGTGTCGCGTGTGTGCAGGTGTGCGCTCGTAGTGTGGGTGAAGGGGTCGGTGCGCCGCAGGTCCCCGATCCGTCTGTCGCCGCCGGGACTCGCGCATGTGAGGGCAGCGTCGTTCGCCCCCGACCCCCGTTTAATAGCGCGTGATCCGTGGAGAGACAACGCAGCGTCTGCAGGTGAACGAGGGCGTGCGGCGAGCTATGCTCTCACACGAGCTCGCGGAGGGACGGACCAGGGAGGGAGCCGTCGGGCGATGAGCCCAGCGACGGCAGCAGCTGCTCGCAGAGCAGCGAGGGGTCGGCGCACGGCGGAGCCCCTGCCATAGGCACGGAGCAGGGAGGGACTCCGGGGACCAGCGGCCCAACAAAAGAACCAAAGAATAATTTTTACGTATTACTGTTTCCAATGAAGTGCAGTTTCTTCACACTTTATTTAGATCACGCGGACCACTGTAAAGTTGTTTTCGGAAAGGTGTTTGCTTGAGAAAAGAAGATCCGTTAAAGACATGGACGGCGCTCAAACGGAACTACTGCATCGTGATGCGGCATTCTGCAATGCTCCAAAGTGAGACATTTCGTTGATGAAGAAGAGTTGACGACTCGAGATCATTGCACGCTGCCAACCAATCAGCACGCGCCCCTTCTTCGCACGTCACGACTCCGCTGACCAGTGAGCGCGCGCTCTGGGCTACATAAGCCGCCTTCTCCTCCCCGCCTGTGAGAATCTTTGCCCTCACCAAGCCATGGCTCGCACCAAGCAGACGGCTCGCAAGTCCACGGGCGGCAAGGCCCCCCGCAAGCAACTCGCCACCAAGGCGGCCCGAAAGAGCGCTCCGGCCACGGGCGGCGTCAAGAAGCCTCACCGCTACAGGCCCGGCACCGTCGCTCTGCGCGAGATCCGCCGCTACCAGAAGTCCACCGAGCTGCTCATCCG
>WFAB01002246.1:0-40000 GCA_018977245.1 Lethenteron camtschaticum
GTGATGACGTCACCCTGCTGCTTACATAGAGCAGCTGCAGCAGGGTGACGTCATCGTTAATTAATGATGACGTCACCCTGCTGCTTGTATAGAGCAGCTGCAGCAGGGGACGTCATCGTCAACTAGTGATGACGTCACCCTGCTGCTTATATAGAGCAGCAGCAGCAGGGTGACGTCATCATTAACTGATGATGACGTCACCTGCTGCTTGTATAGAGCAGCAGCAGGGTGACGTCATCATTAACTGATGATGACGTCACCCTGCTGCTTATATAGAGCAGCAGCAGCAGGGTGATGTCATCGTTAACTAGTGATGACGTCACCCTGCTGCTATATATAGAGCAGCAGCAGCAGGTGACGTCATCACTAACTAGTGATGACGTCACCCTGCTGCTTATATAGAGCAGCAGCAGCAGCAGCAGGGTGACGTCATCACTAACTAGTGATGACGTCACCCTGCTGCTTATATAGAGCAGCAGCAGCAGGGTGACGTCATCACTAACTAGTGATGACGTCACCCTGCTGCTTATATAGAGCAGCAGCAGCAGGGTGACGTCATCGTTAACTAGTGATGACGTCACCCTGCTGCTTATATAGTGACGTCATCATTGACTCATTAACTCATCAGGTGCAACGATGTGAGGCGGGGTTATTGTAATTATATACTCGATTAAACTTTGCCCCGTATCTTTATGCCGATCGTCATTGGTGGCGACAGCTGTTCACGTGCCGAACGACCGAAGCTGTTCCGTGATTTTCGTGTTTGATCGCGTAAATATGCGCGCGTCGTTAAACGCGCCACCGCCCAATACAGCCGAGCGGGAAGGTTTGCCACGTAGTGAAAGCGCGCCAACTCGTTACTAGTTCAGCGCACTGGTGTGTTGGAGAGTCAGCTCACAACATTTACGATTCGAAAGCTGTGACGTTTCGCCGGTAACCCTAACCCTAACCCCCCA
Source organism: Lethenteron camtschaticum (assembly GCA_018977245.1). Taxonomy (NCBI): domain Eukaryota; kingdom Metazoa; phylum Chordata; class Hyperoartia; order Petromyzontiformes; family Petromyzontidae; genus Lethenteron; species Lethenteron camtschaticum. The sequence continues at coordinate 957 of WFAB01002246.1, forward strand.
ATACAGCCAAGCGGGAAGGTTTGCCACGTAGTAAAGCGCGCCAACTCGTTACTAGTTCGCACTGGTGTGTCGGAGAGTCAGCTCACAACATTTACAATTCGAGTAGCTGTGACGTTTCGCCGGTAACCCTAACCATAACCCGCCCAATACAGCCGAGTGGGAAGGTTTGCCACGTAGTGAAAGCACGCCAACTCGTTACTAGTTCGGCGCACTGGTGTGTTGGACAGTGAGCTCACAACATTTACGATTCGAGTAGCTGTGACGTTTCGCCGGTAATCACAACACCGGCACCATCAGGCGACAGCCGCAGAGTTGTGGAGAAATCCTCCTCGTGTTTCGGTCTTAAATAGAGGGGATCAGTGTGACGTCGTCACTTGTGTGGGCCAATCCGGTGCGAAGACCAGAGGTGTGGGAGGGTTAATGCGTGTGTAGTGTTGTAAGGACGGACTTCTGGACTTCTTTATGGCACACACTGTTTATTATCTTAACACACAGCCCCTATCGCACTAAGGGGGTATACGGTCCCCTCACCCGTTACCCTCAGAAGGTACAAGTCTCCGGACCTTGCAGGCTGTCTAATCTCCCTGCTCTCCCAGCGTCCTCTGGCTGGACCTAGGGCAGCGGTCGGGAACCTGTGGCTCGCGAGCCATATATGGCTCTTCCGGTGACGGCATATGGCTCCCAGACAATTTTGAGGTTGAAAAAAATAAAAAATTAAAAATAAAATCAGTTTGGAACTGATTTTAAAATACTGGTGACAGTGCTTAATAATACTGTGTATTTTAAAGTAAACAGAAATTAGTTTTGAAGATAAAATTTCTCGGGTCACGGGGTCCGCTGACCAGAAGTCGCATTGAAAGTAAGACGTATTTAATTTATTACACGTTAAAATTACACTATATGGCTGTCAATGAAAGATATTTAGAATATTTGGCTTTTATGGCTCTCCCAGTCAAAAAGGTTCACGACCCCTGACCTAGGGGATCTCTCCCCGACCGCTGGTGACTCTGAGCCCGAGCCCTGACGAGGGCTGGAGGGCTTGGTCCAGGGTCCTAGACGTCTTCGGCCGACTTGGGTCTTCGTGTAGCAGAACTCCTCCAGAGCTCTCAGCGCTCCGGCTTTTGTTCGTGGCCGGGTTGTCCAATCCCCGGCCACCTTGTGGGACCCTCCGATTGGTCCTTCCCAATCTGGCGTTTGGATCCTACCTCACCCCATTTGACCCTGACCGTTTGATTGAGCGGGACAACCTTGTTTACGATCAGCTCTCACAGTTTGCGAACAGCGAGTAGTTACCACCACTACACGTGCATCTACATCAGAATGGATATCCGTTACCGGTTGGATTACTAATAGGGTAAGCGACAGACATGGTCGCGAAAGCCTACGGGTTAAACAAAGTAGCTTTTATTCTTAGGTTGTTTCGGTAAAGTCACCGTGTAGGTAAAACATTAAAATTAATAAGAGTAAATAAAAATCACGACGTTTCGGAGGCAACACAAGCTTCCGTCTTCAGGTGGAACCGTCACAGCCACGACAGCCGTATCAAGTAATGAGAGATTTCAGAGCTACCACTCCGATTATATAATGGTTGGAGGGGGGGTAAGGGCCAAGTACGGCATACTTTTTATTAATACGGTAAGGTGAGGCTTAAGAGGCTGAGCCTTTGTTATGGAGAGGTACGGTTTGTGACTAAGCCTGGCCTACGTAACAATAGTGTGAAAAAAGAAACAGCTAAACATGCTAAAACAAGCAACTGGCTGTCTATCAATAACCTGTAACAGTTGTCTGTCAAATAAGATGGTCCAAATAAGTGTAGTTAAATCTTTTTTGCACGGTCAATAACATCTTTCCAATGGCTACTCAGTTTGTAACCATCATCACGGTTGAAATTATGTCTGTGTTTGTATATTTGTATGGCTTCGTGTACAAACCTTTGATGGTAGCCAGGAGGTTTGCAGAGAACCTTGGTCTCGGAAAAGACAATTTCATGAGAGCCCACCGAGTTGTAGCAATGATCGGCAACGGCCGAAGAATCAGTTCTGCCGTGTTTCAGATCTGACTTGTGCTCGTAACGTTTGTGTCTTTAAGAAGAAGAAGTAGAAGATGAAGATGAAGCAATGGACACAGGCCACATGGAGCCCGAGACCGGCACCGCCAACCCCCTGTGGATGAATCAGGTACCGCAAACTATGGGAACCTCATTTGCCAGTAAAATATGATAATTGTTTTTTTTACCCTTCTATCTGGCAACAAAACTGACACCTTTTTACAAGGAGTCATGTTTGTATAGACAGCAATACCTGCAGTCGTAATGCAAACAAAAGAACACAACTCTGATAATATATGCACTGTCCTTGAAGTTGATTGGTCCACACCCGAGACAACTTTCCTTAGAGCCTAGTCTCACATGGTCCTTGAAGTTGATTGGTCCACACCCGAGACAGCTTTCCTTAGAGCCTAGTCTCACATGGTCCTTGAAGTTGATTGGTCCACACCCGAGACAGCTTTCCTTAGAGCCTAGTCTCACATGGGTTGGACCAGATGACGCCAAAAGACGCACAACTCAAAGACAACGCACCATCAGAGTATGAGAGCTCGGGGCAAACATCTACACTATGGGAACCTCATTTGCCAGTAAAAATATGATAATTGTTTTTTTACCCTTCTATCTGGCAACAAAACTGACACCTTTTTACAAGGAGTCATGTTTGCATAGACCGCAATACCTGCAGTCATAATGCAAACAAAAGAACATAACTCTGATAATGTGCACTGTCCTTGAAGTTGATTGGTCCACACCCGAGACAGCTTTCCTTAGAGCCTAGTCTCACATGGGTTGGACCAGATGACGCCAAAAGACGCACAACTCAAAGACAACGCACCATCAGAGTATGAGAGCTCGGGGCAAACATCTACACTATGGGAACCTCATTTGCCAGTAAAAATATGATAATTGTTTTTTTACCCTTCTATCTGGCAACAAAGCTGACACCTTTTTTTTACAAGGAGTCATGCTTGCATAGACCACAATACCTGCAGTCATAATGCAAACAAAAGACATAACTCTGATAATGTGCACATTATCCTTGTAAAAAGGTGTCAGTTTTGTTGCCAGATAGAAGGGTAAAAACCAATTATCAGGTACCCCAAAGTTCTACAGCCAGACACCAATCCCGTACCGACGCCAATGCTGGAAATCCCACGTGATCCTATGGTGAGGGTGAGTTCCTCCATAGGACCAACCACTTATTGGCTTCCCTGTCTGTCTGGTGGTTATCGTTATTATTTTATTCACAATCAACGTGTTTGGGTTTAGATCGCCGCGTTATTTATAAATGTGTCGTAACCCTCCACCACCCGACACGGCCAATCAGTAAAAAGTGTCACGTTGACAAAAGACAAATTAGTTCGCTGCTTTAGCCCCCACACCGGTGTGTGTTGAAGCGTGAAACCACAACAATTTACAATTTGAGTAGCGCTGTGACGTTTCGCTGGTAATTGCATCCAGCATCATCATCACGCAATTCGCCAGAATGTTGAGGGGCTTTGCTGTGTCTCCCGTTCTCATATAGAGCAGCAGCAGCAGGGTGACGTCATCATTAACTCATTACAGCGCGGAGAGAGGCATGATGATGATGATGATGGGCTTAGTCGGCAATCCAATCAGCGGTTGAATTCGTGACCTTTCAATTGCGGGCCGCAGACTGGCCCCACCCCCGTCGGTCCTCGTTTCAAAATAGCCTCGAATGAAATCGAAGACTGTCAAATGACCTCCCGCTCGCTAGCCGCTGCTGTGGTACACCTCGTGCCACACAGGGACAGCTGCCAGTGGGGGTGCCCCCTTGGCCAGACTGCCGACGGCAGCGACGAGATGCAATGAGTGGCGCTTGAAGCTACTCAGGAGTCGGTGTAGCAAGGGGGCCCTACGCACTCAAATCCTCCCTCGTCGTTACATTCTTGTGAGCGTCGCTACGAGCCGATTTGCCCGCGGGGTGTTTGGCGAGGGGGTCCTTTGGGTGCGAAGAATTAACGGCGGAGAAATCTTGAGTTCGAAATCGAGCGAGGCGAGACGTTTAACGACCGCAACATCTTCTTGGTTTTTTCGGTAAAGTCACCACGTAGAAGGGAAGTAATAAAATAATAAAAATAAAACACAATAAAATAATTCTCACGACGTTTCGGCCACAACGCAAGCAGCCGTCCTCAGGTGAAGAATGAAACACTGCCAAGCTTGGAGCTTATATATAAGCTTGATATGCACATTCTTTTTTTGTTAAGGCGCTCTTCTTCCACCTCCAACCCAGCTTATATATAAGCTCCAAGCTTGGCAGTGTCTCATTCTTCACCTGAGGACGGCTGCTTGCGTTGTGGCCGAAACGTCGTGAGAATTGTATTTTATTATGTTTTATTTTTATTATTTTATTACTTCCCTTCTACGTGACGACTTTACCGAAAGAACCAAGAAGACGAATCCCTGCAGTCACGAAAGCTTTACATCGAAATTTGACCGTAACACGCCGAGACAAGATTACGAGCGATCACCGATGGACACATCTGACGCGCTAAACGGTAGATGGCATGTGTGTGTCACGGTGTTTGCTTGTGTTGTTTATCGCGATGTGTCTATTTGTTTATATATTCAGGAATCAATTGGATGTCCCGAGTCATCTGCTTCCACCAGAGGAAAAATATCTTCTTTCCAAGCCACGCCTTCCACATCTGCGCCACGAGGAGATGGCACATTAGCACAGGAATACCACACAGCAGCACAAGCAGATGGCGTAGCAGAAGGAGATGATGTAGCAGGAGATGATGTAGCAGGAGGAGATGTAGCAGGAGGAGATGTAGCAGGAGGAGATGATATAACAGAAGATGATGACATAACAGAAGATGATTATATAACAGAAGATGATTATATAACAGAAGATGATTATATAACAGAAGATGATTATATAACAGAAGATGATGACATAACAGAAGAAGATGATGTCGCAGAAGGAGATGATGTAGCACAGGAATACCACACAGCAGCACAAGCAGATGGTGTAGCAGGAGATGGTGTAGCAGGAGATGATGTAGCAGGAGATGGTGTAGCAGGAGATGGTGTAGCAGGAGATGGTGTAGCAGGAGATGGTGTAGCACAGGAATACCACACATCAGTACAAGCAGATGGCATAGCAGCACAAGCAGATGGTGTAGCAGGAGATGGTGTAGCAGGAGGAGATGATGTAGCAGGAGATGGTGTAGCACAAGAAGATTGTGCAGCAGAAGGAGATGACATAACAGAAGGAGATGACATAACAGCAGGAGATGGCGCAGCACAAGAAGATGGTGTAGCAGGAGATGGTGTAGCAGGAGATGGTGTAGCACAAGAAGATTGTGCAGCAGAAGAAGATTGTGCAGCAGAAGAAGATGACATAACAGAAGGAGATGACATAACAGAAGGAGATGATGTAGCAGGAGATGGTGTAGCACAAGAAGATTGTGCAGCAGAAGGAGATGACATAACAGCAGGAGATGATGTAGCAGGAGATGGTGTAGCACAAGAAGATTGTGCAGCAGAAGGAGATGATGCAGCACAAGGAGATGACATAACAGAAGGAGATGACATAACAGCAGGAGATGATGTAGCAGGAGATGGTGTAGCACAAGAAGATTGTGCAGCAGAAGAAGATTACATAACAGAAGGAGATGACATAACAGCAGGAGATGATGTAGCAGGAGATGGTGTAGCACAAGAAGATTGTGCAGCAGAAGGAGATGACATAACAGAAGGAGATGACATAACAGCAGGAGATGATGTAGCAGGAGATGGTGTAGCACAAGAAGATTGTGCAGCAGAAGGAGATGACATAACAGAAGGAGATGACATAACAGCAGGAGATGATGTAGCAGGAGATGGTGTAGCACAAGAAGATTGTGCAGCAGAAGGAGATGACATAACAGAAGGAGATGACATAACAGCAGGAGATGGTGTAGCACAAGGAGATGATGTAGCAGAAGATGATGATATAACAGAAGGCGATGATGTAGCAGGAGATGGTGTAGCACAAGGAGATGATGTAGCAGGAGATGGTGTAGCAGGAGATGGTGTAGCAGGAGATGGTGTAGCACAAGGAGATGGTGTAGCAGGAGATGGTGTAGCAGGAGATGGTGTAGCACAAGAAGATGACATAACAGAAGGAGATGATGTAGCAGGAGGAGATGATGTAGCAGGAGATGGTGTAGCAGGAGATGGTGTAGCAGGAGATGATGTAGCAGGAGATGGTGTAGCACAAGAAGATTGTGCAGCAGAAGGAGATGATGCAGCACAAGGAGATGACATAACAGAAGGAGATGACATAACAGAAGGAGATGATGTAGCAGGAGATGGTGTAGCACAAGAAGATTGTGCAGCAGAAGGAGATGACATAACAGAAGGAGATGACATAACAGCAGGAGATGATGTAGCAGGAGATGGTGTAGCACAAGAAGATTGTGCAGCAGAAGGAGATGATGCAGCACAAGGAGATGACATAACAGAAGGAGATGACATAACAGCAGGAGATGACGCAGCACAAGAAGAGTACATGGCAGCACATGACGATGATGACATGATGTCCCCAAGGTAACCCATTTCCCAACAATCAACAGCTCGCGATGTGATATTGATAACCGGGTGGTGGTGGTGGTGGATAGGCGCGTGGCCTGTAATCCATCACCGTGGTGGCAACGCGGGTTGCTGGATGGACGCAGAAATGTTGCGCGCGGGTGTCGAATAGGTGCCATGGCGTAGTTCGAGACAGACCGGTGCCTCGCGAACTTTTCTCATTCCACACGGCAACACGTTCAAGCTCGCTCGGCCCTCAGCGGTGAGCACGTGGAACCGACTAGAAGCTTTCGCGACTGCAAGGATTCATACTCTTAGTTCTTTCGGTAAAGTCACCGCGTAGGTAAAAAAATGAAATTGAAGTTAATAAAAAAAATCAATTTTAATTTCATTTTTTTACCTACATGGTGACTTTACCGAAAGAACTAAGAGCACGTGGAAGCGACTAGAAGCTTTCGCGACTGCAAGGATTCATACTCTTAGTTCTTTCGGTAAAGTCACCGCGTAGGTAAAAAAATGAAATTGAAATTAATAAAAAAATCAATTTTAATTTCATTTTTTTACCTACATGGTGACTTTACCGAAAGAACTAAGAGCACGTGGAAGCGACTTGAAGCTTTCGCGACTGCAAGGATTCATACTCTTAGTTCTTTCGGTAAAGTCACCGCGTAGGTAAAAAAATGAAATTAAAATAAAAAAAAAAATCACGACGTTTCGGAGGCAACGCAAGCTTCCGCATCCGAAACGTCGTGATTTTTATTTTTAATTTTAATTTCATTTTGTTATCTACATGGTGACTTTACCGAAAGAACTAAGAGCACGTGGAAGCGACTTGCGCACGAGCGGCCGAGGGAGTTGAGAGGAACCCGGGGGGGTGGTGGGGACTGACGGCCGTGCACCGCACTTTGCCGTGACCAACGGAGAGTGGCGGTGGGAGTAGCGGGGGGCTGGGTGGGGAGGGTGGGGCTGGGTGGGGGGTGGGAGGGGTGGGGCTGGGTGGGGAGGGTGGGGCTGGGTGGGGGTGGGAGGGGTGGGGCTGGGTGGGGAGGGTGGGTCTGGGTGGGGGGTGGGAGTAGTGGGGGACTGGGTTGGCCACTGAACGGCACGGAGGGTTCGTCTGGCCTTAGCTTGTGGAGGGCGAGGGTCTTTGCTTTCCTATAATACTGGTAGGAACCTCCTGGTTACAGCAGCCCACAGGGATTGTTGTGTCCGTCCGTCCGTCCGTCGTGCATCCAAAAATGGGAGGGGTGGGGCTGGGTGGAGAGGGGAGGGTGGGGAGGGTGGGGCTGGGTGGGGAGGGTGGGTCTTGGTGGGGGTAGGAGGAGTGGGGCTGGGTGGGGAGGGTGGGGAGGGGTTGGGTGGGTAGGGTGGGGAGGGGCTGGGAGGGGAGGGTGGGGAGGGGCTGGGTGGGGAGGGTGGGGCTGGGAGGGGTGGGGCTGGGTGGGGAGGGGCTGGTCACCCCGTGAGGTCGCAAACGGGTTTTGATTCCTTACCCGTACCCGGCCGCACCAGGGTCGCAAACGGGTACCCGTACCCGTACCCGGCCGTACCCATACCCTACCCGTACTCGGCCGGGTACGGGTAGCCGGGTATCGGGTAGGGTACGGGTATCGGGTAGGGTACGGGTATCGGGTAGGGTACGGGTATCGGGTAGGGTGCGGGTATCGGGTAGGGTACGGGTATCGGGTAGGGTACGGGTATCGGGTAGGGTACGGGTATCGGGTAGGGTACAGGTATCGGGTAGGGTACGGGTATCGGGTAGGGTACGGGTATCGGGTAGGGTACGGGTATCGGGTAGGGTACGGGTATCGAGTAGGGTACGGGTATCGGGTAGGGTACGGGTATCGGGTAGGGTACGGGTATCGGGTAGGGTACGGGTATCGGGTAGGGTACGGGTATCGGGTAGTGTACGGGTATCGGGTAGTGTACTGGTATCGGGTAGGGTACGGGTATCGGGTAGGGTACGGGTATCGAGTAGGGTAGCCGGGTATCGAGTAGGGTACGGGTATCGGGTAGGGTACGGGTATCGGGTACCCGGTTGCGACCTCTGCCACCGACCCTTGCTACCTCCAGTGCTGCATTGCAGGCGTGCGCGCAGCCACCAACACCACGCAGATAACGGGTGGATACGTCCCGCTGTCACTCAACGTCGTGTACGGCAACAGCAATTAATTTGCGCGTATTTCTTTGGCAGGAGCGAATATCCGGAAGAGGAGAACTGCTCGCCCCCGACATCATCTGACGATGAGGAAACCTCGCGAGAGGACGCCGTCGATGGCTTTCCGCCAGACTCGCCGGGCTTCTCGTACCCAGGCTCGCCCATGTCCGTCGCAACAAACCTGGCGCAGGTGACGTGAGCCTACGCGCCGCGTGAGCGCCGCACGCACGCACAGATGAGTAACACGGACTCATCTTCTTGGTTCTTTCGGTAAAGTCACGTAGAAGTGAAATAATGAAATGATAAAAAATAAAACATGATAAAATACAATTCTCACGACGTTTCGGCCACAACGCAAGCAGCCGTCCTCAAGTGAAGAACAGGTCTGTCGGAAAGACAGTGTCAGACACTGTCTTTCCGACAGACCTGTCCGTTCAGACGCTGTCTTTCCGACAGACCTGTTCATTCAGACGCTGTTTTTCCGGCAGGCCTGTCCGTTCAGACGCTGTCTCTCCGGCAGGCTTGTCTGTGCAGACGCTGTCTCTCCGGCAGGCCTGTCCGTTCAGACGCCGCCTTTCCCGCAGGCCTGTCCGTGCAGACGCTGTGTTTCCGGCAGGCCTGTCCGTTCAGACGCTGTCTCTCCGGCAGGCCTGTCCGTGCAGATGCTGTCTTTCCGGCAGGCCTGTCCGTTCAGACGCTGTCTTTCCGGCAGGCCTGTCCGTGCAGACGCTGTCTCTCCGGCAGGCCTGTTCATTCAGACGCTGTCTTTCTGGCAGGCCTGTCCGTGCAGACGCTGTCTCTCTGGCAGGCCTGTCCGTGCAGATGCTGTCTTTCCGGCAGACCTGTCCGTTCAGACGCTGTTTTTCTGACAGACTTGTCCGTTCAGACGCTGTCTTTCCGGCAGGCCTGTCCGTTCAGACGCTGTCTTTCCGGCAGGCCTGTCCGTGCAGACGCTGTCTTTCCGGCAGGCCTGTCCGTTCAGACGCTGTCTCTCCGGTAGGCCTGTTCATTCAGACGCTGTCTTTCCGGCAGGCCTGTTCATTCAGACGCTGTCTTTCCGAAAGACCTGTTCATTCAGACGCTGTCTTTCCGACACGCCTGTTCATTCAGACGCTGTCTTTCCGACAGACCTGTTCATTCAGACGCTGTCTTTCCGGCAGGCCTGTCCGTTCAGACGCTGTCTTTCCGGCAGGCCTGTCCGTTCAGACGCTGTCTCTCCGGCAGGCCTGTCCATGCAGACGCTGTCTTTCCGGCAGGCCTGTCCGTGCAGACGCTGTCTCTCCGGCAGGCCTGTCCGTTCAGACGCTGCCTTTCCGGAAGGCCTGTCCGTTCAGACGCTGTCTTTCCGACACGCCTGTTCATTCAGACGCTGTCTTTCCGACAGACCTGTTCATTCAGACGCTGTCTTTCCGGCAGGCCTGTCCGTTCAGACGCTGTCTCTCCGGCAGGCCTGTCCATGCAGACGCTGTCTTTCCGGCAGGCCTGTCCGTGCAGACGCTGTCTCTCCGGCAGGCCTGTCCGTTCAGACGCTGCCTTTCCGGCAGGCCTGTCCGTTCAGACGCTGTCTTTTCGGCAGGCCTGTCCGTTCAGACGCTGTCTTTCCGGCAGGCCTGTCCATTCAGACGCTGCCTTTCCGGCAGGCCTGTCCGTTCAGACGCTGCCTTTCCGGCAGGCCTGTCCGTTCAGACGCTGCGTTTCCGGCAGGCCTGTCCGTTCAGACGCTGTCTTTTCGGCAGGCCTGTCCGTTCAGACGCTGTCTTTCCGGCAGGCCTGTCCGTTCAGACGCTGCCTTTCCGGCAGGCCTGTCCGTTCAGACGCTGTCTTTCCGGCAGGCCTGTCCGTTCAGACGCTGCCTTTCCAACAGACCTGTTCATTCAGACGCCGTCTTTCCGACAGACCTGTTCATTCAGACGCCGTCTTTCCGACAGACCTGTTCGTTCAGACGCTGTCTTTCCGACAGACCTGTTCGTTCAGACGCTGTCTTTCCGACAGACCTGTTCATTCAGACGCCGTCTTTCCGACAGACCTGTTCGTTCAGACGCTGTCTTTCCGACAGACCTGTTCATTCAGACGCTGTCTTTCCGACAGACCTGTTCGTTCAGACGCTGTCTTGCCGACAGACCTGTTCGTTCAGACGCTGTCTTTCCGACAGACCTGTTCATTCAGACGCTGTCTTTCCGACAGACCTGTTCATTCAGACGCTGTCTTTCCGACATACCTGTTCATTCAGATGCTGTCTTTCTGACCGACCTGTTCATTCAGATGCTGTCTTTCCGGCAGACCTGTTCATTCAGACGCTGTCTTTCCGACAGGCCTGTTCATTCAGAAGCTGTCTTTCCGACAGACTTGTTCACTGTTCATTCAGACGCTGTCTTTCCGACAGACCTGTTCATTCAGACTCTGTCTTTCCGACAGACCTGTTCATTCAGACGCTGTCTTTCCGACAGACCTGTTCTTCACCTGAGGACGGCTGCTTGCGTTGTGGCCGAAACGTCGTGAGAATTGTTTCTTATTATGTTTTATTTTTATTATTTTATTATTTCCCTTCTACGTGACGACTTTACCGAAAGAACCAAGAAGACGAATCCCTGCTGCAGTCACGAAAGAAGCTTTAAATCGGAACACGGACTAACTGGCGGCGTCGATCGCTGCCTCGCGTGGTGTGCTGCGCGTGTGGAATGACGACGCGAGACTTTTGCGTTCCCAGGACGATGGATACGACTTGGAGGCCGAGCAGCAGCAGCAGGAAAATTTCGAGTTGACATTTTTCGGCGCGCCCGTAAGTTGTTTTGTATTCAAGGCAAACGTGTTTTCGCCGCACGACAATACTGCTGAAAGTGATCGGATTATCAAGACGATTTGAATGGCGTATGTCTCGGGGTTACTGACAAATTAGGCCGTGTTTTGCAAAAGTAAAGATTTGCTAAGGTAGGCAAAATTCTATAACTAGTGTCTCGTACTGAAGATGAATTAACGAAGTTATCAACAGAAGTTGTCACGTAAATAGAAAACTAAATTTTAAAATAAATTAAAATAAAATAATAAGATAAACGTCGTGGGTTTTTTGCTTTTATTATTTTCTATTTATTTGTATTTTATTTTATTATTTTTATTTCATCTTATTATTTTCACTTTTGGATGTTTTTCTTTTCTATTTACGTGACTTTATCGAACGAACCAAGAATAAGAAGGTGTATATCGGATCAATTGCATATGCGGTAAATGCTGTATTGGACAGACGGGACATCAGCGTAAGACTAAAAATCACAATGCAACGGCTCACCAAGATCTAATGGGTTTTTTTTAGACGCTCAGGATGCATTCATCAAATTGACTTTCAACAATCAAATATGTTAAAGGTGCAGCCCCTGCAAGTTCCTCGCTCATGCCATTGGTGATTAACATACCTGTCAACCCCTTATCAGTGCCGGCCTTATTACAATTTTATGCAGACCTCACTGGTCACCCCGTGACGTTACAAATCTTTGTTATGGAGAGGTACGGTATGTGACTAAGCCTGGCCTACGTAACAATAGTGTGAAAAAAGAAACAGCTAAACATGGTAAAACAAGCAACTGGCTGTCTATCAATAACCTGTAAGAGTTGTCTGTCAAATAAGATGGTCCAAATAAGTTTAGTTAAATCTTTTTTGCGTGGTTAATCACATCATTCCAATGATTACTCAGTTTGTAACCATCATCACGTAAGCGTAGAATAGCGAACACTGCGCGTTGCAGGTTCATACATATTATTGTCTAAATTGAAAGCTCATTTCGTTAGAACTGCTTTTTGTATTCTTAGGTTTTTTCGGTAAAGTCACCAGGAAGATAAAACATCAAAATTAATAAAAATAAAATAAAATAAAATTCACGACGTTTCGGGACTTGTGTTGCCTCCGAAACGTCGTGATTTTTATTTTATTTTATTTATTTTATTTTTATTAATTTTGATGTTTTACCTACACGGTGACTTTACCGAAAAAACCTAAGAATATTAATCCTTGCAGTCACGAAAGCTTCAAATCTAGAATTACTGCTTTTTGTGTTCAGTTTGTTCCCTGCCCCCCTCCCCCCGCACCTCCGATTGTCTACGTACGGTGAGAAAAAACTTCAAGGGGCATGAGGATGAGAATCTTGAGACACAGCGGCGGTGAATGTAACACTCGGCTCCAACGTGTCTTTATAACAATGATACGTGGCAGCTAAAAATGAAATGTCACGTGTCTCTTGCTTCACAGATTCCGTTGGAGGCAGTCGCTGGAGAAACCGCCGCTGAGATGTTTAAAGCCGGTACGGCACTTACACAACCACCTACACTCGTGTGCGTGTGTGTGTGTGTGTTCTTGACTTTGGTGAATATTTCAGCAATTCGCGATTTATAGCTTTCGTGACTGCAGGGATTCATCTTCTTGGTTCTTTCGGTAAAGTCACGTAGAATGGAAATAATAAAATAATAAAAATAAAACATAATGAAATAATTCTCACGACGTTTCGGCCGAAACGCAAGCAGCCGTCCTCAGGTGAAGAACAGGTCTGTCGGAAAGACAGCATCATTCAGTCATTCAGACGCTGTCTTTCCGACAGACCTGCTCTTCACCTGAGGACGGCTGCTTGCGTTGTGGCCGAAACGTCAAATTATTTTATTATGTTTTATTTGTATTATTTTATTATTTCCATTCTACGTGATGACTTTACCGAAAGAACCAAGAAGATTTCAGCAATTCGTTTCGGAAGTCAAATAGCTGCTCGTAACATCGCCTTGGGGCGATGTAAACGTTCACTTGGATTGACGTCTTCTTGGTTCGTTCGGTAAAGTCACGTAGAAGGGAAGTGATAAAATAATAAAAATATAACATAATAAAATAAAATAATTCTCACGACGTTTCGGCTACAACGCAAGCAGCCGTCTTCAGGTGAAGAATGAGACACTGCCAAGCTTGGGGCTTATATATAAGCTGGGTTGGAGGTGGAAGAAGAGCGCCTTAACAAAATAATGTGCATATCAAGAGGAGTTTAGCATATTCATGGGAAATGCGTAGGAGGTGGGCGGGGGGGTTTCAAAGTCATATTATGCCCGTGCATTATGCAGGATCAGCAGCACCAAGGGAGGGTGCAGGGGGTAGCATTAACAAAGGGAGGGAATGTTACTAGTATGTAGAAGCAATGAACCCAGCTTATATATAAGCTCCAAGCTTGGCAGTGTCTCATTCTTCACCTGAAGACGGCTGCTTGCGTTGTGGCCGAAACGTCGTGAGAATAATTTTATTATGTTTTATTTTTATTATTTTATTACTTCCCTTCTACGTGATGACTTTACCGAAAGAACCAAGAAGATGACACGGTATTATTAAGCAATATCACAAGTATTTTAAAATCAGTTCCAAACTGATTTTTTATTTTTTTTATTTTTTTCAACTCGAAATTGCCTGGGAGCCACATGCCGTCAGCGGAAGAGCCATGTGTATGGCTCGCGAGCCACAGCTTTCCGACCGCTGCTCTAGTGGGTGTCGTGTCCTTACAACCCCGTGAACGCGACTACATTAAGCTCAATGGACACATTGACGACACCCCCCCCCCCATCCTCAACTCTCTCCACCCGCAAACCCCTTCGTGCTACCGAACGCAGGAGCGCTGACCGAAGCCGCTGGGAACGGAGGCGACCCCGAGGAGGAGGGCCAAGGGGCCAGCTTCCCCTTCAGCTGGAGCGATTTTGGGGTTCAGGGCGACGCGGGTGGAGTTCCGGGCGGAGACCCCACATTTGCAATGTTTTAGCGAGACGCTTTGCCACGCACTTGTGTCGTTACGGTGGGCCCACCAAAGTCACGTAGAATGGAAATAATAAAATAATAATAATTAAACATTAAATAATTCTCACGACGTTTCGGCCACAACGCAAGCAGCCGTCCTCAGGTGGAGAACAGGTCTGTCGGTAAAGTCACGTAGAAGGGAAATAATAAAATAATAAAATAAAACATAATAAAATAATCTTCTTGGTTCTTTCGGTAAAGTCACGTAGAAGGGAAATAATAAAATGATAAAAATAAAACTTAAATAATCTTCTTGGTTCTTTCGGTAAAGTCACGTAGAAGGGAAATAATAAAATAAAAAAATAAAACTTTATAAAATAATCTTCTTGGTTCTTTCGGTAAAGTCACGTAGAAGGGAAATAATAAAATAATAAAACATCATAAAATAATTCTCACGACGTTTCGGCCACAACGCAAGCAGCCGTCCTCAGGTGGAGAACAGGTCTGTCGAGGAGACGGAAAGCTTTAAATCGAAAAATGGACGCGAAATTACATTTTTAAATCCTTTATATTAAGTTCACTTGCTTGCTTGCTTGCGCGCTTACGACCGTGCAAATCTTTCGGTCGTTTTTAACCCACTTCCCGTGATCCAATCGAGCTGACATTTTGCACACAGACTCGTTGTGCGAGACAATTAATGTTCGTGAAAAAAAATTCCAAAATTTTACACTTTTTAGGGAAAACAAATTAAATATTTAATTACCAATTGTTTAATACTGGCAGACAATCATCTGACCCATAGGTGGCAGCCATCTCAAGCCAGAGGACGAGAGGACTCTAGCCGCCACGCATATAAAGGATTTAGAGTGAAAAACTTTGTTTTTACGGGTTATACTTATTGCCCGTATTGAAACGGCTGTACGCCCTATGGACCTGGAAGCTGTACAAGAATACGGGGTGAACTGTGATTGGTTGACAGGGTCAGAGTAACAGTGGGACACCATCTTCTTGGTTCTTTCGGTAAAGTCACGTAGAAGGGAAAAAATAAAATTAAAATAATAGAATATTTAAATAATAATAAAATAACAGACCTGTTCTTCACCTGAGGACGGCTGCTTGCGTTGTGGCCGAAACGTCGTGAGAATTGTATTTTATTGTTTTATTTTTATTACTTCCATTCTACGTGACTTTACGGAAATAACCAAGAAGATGAATCCCTGCAGTCACGAAAACTTTAAATCAAAATTAAATATGTAGTTTATATTTCGATTTAAAGCTTTCGTGACCACAGGGATTCATCTTCTTGGTTCTTTCGGTAAAGTCACGTAGAAGGGAAATAATAAAATAATAAAACTTAAACATAATAAAATACAATTCTCACGACGTTTCGGCCACAACGCAAGCAGGCGTCCTCAGGTGAAGAACAGGTCTGAATGTTTCATTCATGTTTCATTCAGACGCCGTCTCCCCGACAGACCTGTTCTTCACCTGAGGACGGCTGCTTGCGTTGTGGCCGAAACGTCGTGAGAATTGTATTTTATTATGTTTAATTGTTATTATTTTATTACTTCCCTTCTACGTGATGACTTTACCGAAAGAACCAAGAAGATGAATCCCTGCAGTCACGAAAGCTTTAAATCGAAATTTTAGTTATTTTCTATTATTTTATTTTTATTATTTTACCGACGTGACTTTACCGAAAGAGCCTAAGAGTATCAACTCAATATGTGACGTTTCGGGCCACTGGCCCTTCACAGCGCACAGACAAGCCAGAGTGGTCGGGTGGGTCAACGGCGTCTCCAACTCGTATCCGTTCGACCCACCCGGCCTCTCCACGCGCCTTGAAAGAGCTCCTTTGCCCGAAATGTTGCGGATGAAAATCAGTGTTTTGTTGCAAGGTCACGGTGTTACTGAGGCGCTGTGTTGCGTTTCAGAGAACTATTACAGCTTACGAATCGTTACTTTAGCGCTTTAAAAACATTCGACTTCAAGTTCGCGTTTCTTTTCAAGTTCACATTCTGAATGCGTTGTAAGGGTTTAAACTCGGAATAAAGACGGGCACCCACAATGATGTGAAGAGGACTGCTTATTGCGTCGAGGTTGAAGGCGGAGTCTTCAGGGAATCCTTGCGCTTGAACACAAGGCAGGGTTTGGCTTTGTGAGGTTTATATTCTTAGGTTTTTTCGGTAAAGTCACCGTGTAGGTAAAAACATTATAAAATAAAATAAAAATCACGACGTTTCGGAGGCAACACCAGCTTCCGTCTTCAGGTGGAACCGTCACAGCCACGACAGCCGTATCAAGTACATGAGAGATCGCAAGAGCTACCACTCCGTGTATATAATGGTTGGAGAAAGTGGTGGGGCAAGGGCTGCATA
The DNA here is from genome assembly GCA_018977245.1 of Lethenteron camtschaticum. Classification (NCBI taxonomy): domain Eukaryota; kingdom Metazoa; phylum Chordata; class Hyperoartia; order Petromyzontiformes; family Petromyzontidae; genus Lethenteron; species Lethenteron camtschaticum. Next base: position 17,828 of record WFAB01002246.1, read on the forward strand.
CTTACCATATTAATACAAAGTATGCGGCCCTTGCCTTCGTGACTGCAAGGGTTCATACGCTGAGGTTGTTTCTGTAAGGTCACGTAGGAAAAAAAATGATAAAATAATAACAATACATTTTATTATAATAAAATAAAAATAATTTTTTTGTTTGTTATTATTTTATTTCTTTATTATTATTTTTACCTACGTGACTTTACCGAAAAAAACCTAAGAGTATAAAAAAATACAAATAAATTGTATTATTATATTTCATTATTTTGACCTAACTTTACCGAAAAAACCTAAGAGTATAAAAATAATAAAAATAATGTATTTTTTTTAATTTCATTATTTTGACCTAACTTTACCGAAAAAACCTAAGAGTATAAAAATAATAAAAAATAAAAGGGGAAAAAACACGTTATTTATTTAATTACTTTGACCTAACTTTACCGAAAAAACCTAAGAGTATAAAAAATATATAAAATAAAAAATACATTTTATTTTTATTTAATTTATTTATTTTCACCTACGTAACTTCACCGAAAAAACCGAAGAGTATAAAAAAAATAAAAGCATTTTTTATTATTATTTTATTTAATTATTTTCACCTACGTAACTTCACCGGAAAAAAATATATTTTTTATACTCTTAGGTTTTTTCGGCAAAGATAGGTAAAAGTAATTAATTAAATAAAAATACTTTTATTTTCTTTTTATTATTTTTATACTCTTAGGTTTTTTCGGTAAAGTTATGTCAAAATAAAGAAATATAATAATCCAATTTATTTGTATTTTTTTATACTCTTAGGTTTTTTTCGGTAAAGTTAGGTCAAAAGAAATAAATAAATAATGAACATTTTTATTTTGGCCGACTTTGGAACCAAGATGGCCGACTTTCTTAGACGAAGATGGCCGACTTCGGAACCAAGATGGCCGACTTTGGAATGCCAAGATGGCCGACTTTGGAACCAAGATGGCCGACTTTGGAACCAAGATGGCCGACTTTGGAACCAAGATGGCCGACTTTGGAATACCAAGATGGCCGACTTGGAACACCAAAATGGCCGACTTTGGAACCAAGATGGCCGTCTTGGAATACCAAAATGGCCGTCGTTTAAACACACACACACCACACACACTACACACACACACCACACACACCACACACACACACACCACACACACACCACACCACACACACACCACACACACACACCACATACACACCACACACACACCACACACACACACCACACACACACCACACACACACCACACACACACACCACACACACACCACACACACCACACACACACACCACACACACACTACACACACACTACACACCCCACACACACAGAGTCCACTCTCAGCACACACACACCACACACACACACTACACACACACCCCACACACACTACACATACACACCACACATACACACCACACACACACACCACACACATTACACACACACACCACACACACACACACCACACACACACCCCACACACACTACACATACACCACACACATACACACCACACACACACACCACACACACTACACACACACACCACACACACACACCACACACACACCCCACACACACTACACATACACCACACACACCACACACACCACACACACCCCACACACACTCACACACACACCACACACACACACACCACACACACACCACACACACCACACACACACACCACACACACACACACCACACACACACCACACACACCACACACACACACCCCACACACACACACCACACACACACCACACACACACACCACATACACACCACACACACACCACACACACCACACACACACCACACACACCACACAAACCACACACACACCACACACCACACACACACCACACACACACACCACACACACACCACACACACACACACCACACACACCACACACACACACTACACACACACACTACACACCACACACACACCACACACACACTACACACACTACACACACACTACACACCCCACACACACAGAGTCCACTCTCAGCACACACACACCACACACACACACTACACACACACCCCACACACACTACACATACACACCACACATACACACCACACACACACACCACACACATTACACACACACACCACACACACACACCACACACACACCACACACACCCCACACACACACACCACACACACCACACACACTCACACACACACCACACACACACACAGTCCACTCTCAGCACACACACACCACACACACACCACACACACACACACCACACACACAGTCCACACACACCACACACACCACACACACACACCACACACACACACCACACACACACAGTCCACTCTCAGCACACATACACACACCACACACACACACCACACACACACCCCACACACACCACACACACACCACACACACACACCACACACACACCCCACACACACCACACACACACGACACACACACACTACACACACATCACACACACACCACACACACACATCACACACACATCACACACACACCACACACACACATCACACACACACCACACACACACCACACACACACACCACACACACATCACACACACACCACACACACACCACACACACACCACGCACACACACCACACACACACCACACACACACACACCACACACACACCACACACACACCACACACACACACACCACACACACACCCCACACACACCACACACACACGACACACACACACTACACACACATCACACACACACCACACACACACATCACACACACCACACACACACACCACACACACACCACACACACACCACACACACACACCACACACACACTACACACACCCTACACACACCACACACACACCACACACACTACACACACACACCACACACACCACACACCACACCACAAACAGACCACACACACACCACACACACACACCACACACACACAGTCCACACAAACCACACACACTACACACACCACAGACACCACACACACACACCACACACACCACACACACACACCACACACACACACACCACACACACACCACACCCACACACCACACACACACACCACACACACACCACACACACCACACACACACACCACACACACACACCACACACACACACCACACACACCACACATACATACCACACACACACTCCACACACACACACCACACACACACACCAGACACACAGTCCACACACACCACACACACACCACACACACACCACACACCACACACACACACACCACACACATACCACACACACACCACACACACACACCACACACACACCACACAATACAATTATGAACAGGATTGTGGATTTTAGTTTTCGGGTCTTATTGCGAACACAAAAGGGGTCGTTAAGTCGGAAACATTCTCAAGATTTATTGCGCCATTCCACTATGTGGTGCTGTAATGTTTTTGATACATACAGTACTGTATACATAAACCCACACAGAGACCCATAGACTCATCACAGAGACCCATAGACTCACCACACAGAGACCCACAGACTCACCACACAGAGACCCATAGACTCATCACAGAGACCCATAGACTCACCACACAGAGACCCATAGACTCATCACATAGAGACCCATAGACTCATCACACAGAGACCCATAGACTCACCACACAGAGACCCACAGACTCATCACACAGAGACCCACAGACTCGCCACACAGAGACCCATAGACTCACCACACAGAGACCCACAGACTCACCACACAGAGACCCACAGACTCACCACACAGAGACCCACAGACTCACCACACAGAGACCCACAGACTCACCACACAGAGACCCACAGACTCATCACACAGAGACCCATAGACTCATCACACAGAGACCCATAGACTCATCACACAGAGACCCATAGACTCACCACACAGAGACCCACAGACTCATCACACAGAGACCCACAGACTCATCACACAGAGACCCATAGACTCATCACAGAGAGACCCATAGACTCATCACACAGAGACCCACAGACTCACCACACAGAGACCCACAGACTCACCACACAGAGACCCACAGACTCACCACACAGAGACCCACAGACTCACCACACAGAGACCCACAGACTCATCACACAGAGACCCATAGACTCATCACACAGAGACCCATAGACTCATCACACAGAGACCCATAGACTCACCACACAGAGACCCACAGACTCATCACACAGAGACCCACAGACTCATCACACAGAGACCCATAGACTCATCACAGAGAGACCCATAGACTCATCACACAGAGACCCAGACTCATTCAGTCATTCAGACGCTGTCTTACCGACAGACCTGTTCTTCACATGAGGACGGCTGCTTGCGTTGTGGCCGAAACATCGTGAGAATTGTATCTTATGTTTTATTTTTATTATTTTATTATTTCCATTCTACGTGATGACTTTACCGAAAGAACCAAGAAGATTTCAGCAATTCGTTTCGGAAGTCAAATAGCTGCTCGTAACAAAATTAAAAAAAAGCCTCAACGATGGCTCGGCACTAAAGTAAATAATAATTAAGTCCCGGCAAGCAGCGATTGATTCCCTTGGGGCGATGTAAACGTTCACTTGGATTGACGTCTTCTTGGTTCGTTCGGTAAAGTCACGTAGAAGGGAAGTGATAAAATAATAAAAATATAACATAATAAAATAAAATAATTCTCACGACGTTTCGGCTACAACGCAAGCAGCCGTCTTCAGGTGAAGAATGAGACACTGCCAAGCTTGGGGCTTATATATAAGCTGGGTTGGAGGTGGAAGAAGAGCGCCTTAACAAAAGAACGTGCATATCAAGAGGAGTTTAGCATATTCATGGGAAATGCGTAGGAGGTGTGCGGGGGGTTTCAAAGTCATATTATGCCCGTGCATTATGCAGGATCAGCAGCACCAAGGGAGGGGGCAGGGGGTAGCATTAACAAAGGGAGGGAATGTTAATATTATGTAGAAGCAATGAACCCAGCTTTTATATAAGCTCCAAGCTTGGCAGTGTCTCATTCTTCACCTGAGGACGGCTGCTTGCGTTGTAGCCGAAACGTCGTGAGAATAATTTTATTATGTTTTATTTTTATTATTTTATTACTTCCCTTCTACGTGATGACTTTATCGAAAGAACCAAGAAGATGACACGGTATTATTAAGCAATATCACAAGTATTTAAAAATCAGTTCCAAACTGATTTTTTATTTTTTTTATTTTTTTCAACTCGAAATTGCCTGGGAGCCACATGCCGTCAGCGGAAGAGCCATGTGTATGGCTCGCGAGCCACAGCTTTCCGACCGCTGCTCTAGTGGGTGTCGTGTCCTTACAACCCCGTGAACGCGACTGCATTAAGCTCAATGGACACATTGACGACACCCCCCCCCCCATCCTCAACTCTCTCCACCCGCAAACCCCTTCGTGCTACCGAACGCAGGAGCGCTGACCGAAGCCGCTGGGAACGGAGGCGACCCCGAGGAGGAGGGCCAAGGGGCCAGCTTCCCCTTCAGCTGGAGCGATTTTGGGGTTCAGGGCGACGCGGGTGGAGTTCCGGGCGGAGACCCCACATTTGCAATGTTTTAGCGAGACGCTTTGCCACGCACTTGTGTCGTTACGGTGGGCCCACCAGAGTCACGTAGAATGGAAATAATAAAATAATAATAATTAAACATTAAATAATTCTCACGACGTTTCGGCCACAACGCAAGCAGCCGTCCTCAGGTGGAGAACAGGTCTGTCGGTAAAGTCACGTAGAATGGAAATAATAAAATAATAAAACATAATAAAATAATTCTCACGACGTTTCGGCCACAACGCAAGCAGCCGTCCTCAGGTGGAGAACGGGTCTGTCGGTAAAGTCACGTAGAAGGGAAATAATAAAATAATAAAATAAAACATAATAAAATAATCTTCTTGGTTCTTTCGGTAAAGTCGTCACGTAGAAGGGAAATAATAAAATTATAAAAATAAAACATAATAAAATAATCTTCTTGGTTCTTTCGGTAAAGTCACGTAGAAGGGAAATAATAAAATGATAAAAATAAAACTTAAATAATCTTCTTGGTTCTTTCGGTAAAGTCACGTAGAAGGGAAATAATAAAATAAAATAAATAAAACTTTATAAAATAATCTTCTTGGTTCTTTCGGTAAAGTCACGTAGAAGGGAAATAATAAAATAATAAAACATAATAAAATAATTCTCACGACGTTTCGGCCACAACGCAAGCAGCCGTCCTCAGGTGGAGAACAGGTCTGTCGGGGAGACGGAAAGCTTTAAATCGAAAAATGGACGCGAAATTACACTTTTAAATCCTTTATATTAAGTTCACTCGCTTGCTTGCTTACGACCGTGCAAATCTTTCGGTCGTTTTTAACCCACTTCCCGTGATCCAATCGAGCTGACATTTTGCACACAGACTCGTTGTGCGAGACAATTAATGTTCGTGAAAAAAAATCCAAAATTTGACACTGTTTAGGGAAAACAAATTAAATATTTAATTACCAATTGTTTAATACTGGCAGACAATCATCTGACCCATAGGTGGCAGCCATCTCAAGCCAGAGGACGAGAGGACTCTAGCCGCCACGCATATAAAGGATTTAGAGTGAAAAACTTTGTTTTTACGGGTTATACTTATTGCCCGTATTGAAACGGCTGTACGCCCTATGAACCTGGAAACTCAACTTCCCTGTACAAGAATACGGGGTGAACTGTGATTGGTTGACAGGGACGGAGTTACAGTGGGACACCATCTTCTTGGTTCTTTCGGTAAAGTCACGTAGAAGGGAAATAATAAAATTAAAATAATAAAATATTTAAATAATAATAAAATAACAGGCCTGGTCTTCACCTGAGGATGGCTGCTTGCGTTGTGGCCGAAACGTCGTGAGAATTGTATTTTATTATGTTTTATTTTTATTATTGTATTACTTCCCTTCTACGCGATTTTACGGAAATAACCAAGAAGATGAATCCCTGCAGTCACGAAAACTTTAAATCAAAATTAAAAATGTAGTTTATATTTCGATTTAAAGCTTTCGTGACCACAGGGATTCATCTTCTTTGTTCTTTCGGTAAAGTCACGTAGAAGGGAAATAATAAAATAATAAAATTAAAACATCATAAAATACAATTCTCACGACGTTTCGGCCACAACGCAAGCAGCCGTCCTCAGGTGAAGAACAGGTCTGAATGTTTCATTCATGTTTCATTCAGACGCTGTCTCCCCGACAGACCTGTTCTTCACCTGAGGACGGCTGCTTGCGTTGTGGCCGAAACGTCGTGAGAATTGTATTTTATAATGTTTTATTTTTATTATTTCCTTCTACGTGACTTTACCGAAATAACCAAGAAGATGAATCCCTGCAGTCACGAAAGCTTTAAATCGAAATTTTAGTTATTTTCTATTATTTTATTTTTATTATTTTACCGACGTGACTTTACCGAAAGAGCCTAAGAGTATCAACTCAATATGTGACGTTTCGGGCCACTGGCCCTTCACAGCGCACAGACAAGCCAGAGTGGTCGGGTGGGTCAACGGCGTCTCCAACTCGTATCCGTTCGACCCACCCGGCCTCTCCACGCGCCTTGAAAGAGCTCCTTTGCCCGAAATGTTGCGGATGAAAATCAGTTTTTTGTTGTAAGGTCACGGTGTTACTGAGGCGCTGTGTTGCGTTTCAGAGAACTATTACAGCTTACGAATCGTTACTTTAGCGCTTTAAAAACATTTGACTTCAAGTTCGCGTTTCTTTTCAAGTTCACGTTCTGAATGCATTGTAAGGGTTTAAACTCGTAATAAAGACGGGCACCCACAATGATGTGAAGAGGACTGATTATTGCGTTGAGGTTGAAGGCGGAGTCTTCAGGGAATCCTTGCGCTTGAACACAAGGCAGGGTTTGGCTTTGTGAGGTTTATATTCTTAGGTTTTTTCGGTAAAGTCACCGTGTAGGTAAAAAACATTATAAAATAAAATAAAAATCACGACGTTTCGGAGGCAACGCAAGCTTCCGTCTTCAGGTGGAACCGTCACAGCCACGACAGCCGTATCAAGTACATGAGAGATTGCAAGAGCTACCACTCCGTGTATATAATGGTTGGAGAGGGGGTGGGGCAAGGGCCACATACTTTTTATTAATATGGTAAGTATGTGGCCCTTGCCCCACCACTTTCTCCAACCATTATATATACGGAGTGGTAGCTCTTGCGATCTCTCATTTACTTGATACGGCTGTCGTGGCTGTGACGGTTCCACCTGAAGACGGAAACTTGTGTTGCCTCCGAACGTCGTGATTTTTATTTGATTTTACTTTTTAATGTTTTTTACCTACACGGTGACTTTACCGAAAAACCTAAGAATATGAATCGTTGCAGCCACGAAAGCTTCAAATCTAGAATTTGTGAGGTTTGATTACGATGAATGCGATTAGGTAGATAGAAAATAATGTTTCGTATTATATAGCGTCGTTTGTGCAAATTGTATCCCGACCGCTGAGCAACTGCACACAGCCTGGAAGCCTGTGTCCAGGCGATGAGCTGGCACCAATAATTGCCCAAGTTCTGCGGTCCTCTAAATCTGTGCTTCTCAAACTGTTTCATTCCACCGCACACTTTCAAACTTGCTCGATCTTGACATCTCACCAAACCAAAAACATCACCGTGGGTCTGGGTGGGTGGGTGTGGGTGGGTGGGTGGGTGGGTGGTGGGTGGGTGGGTGGTGGTGGGTGGGTGGGTGGGTGGGTGGGGGTGGTGGGTGGGTGGGTGGTGGGTGGGTGGGTGGTGGTGGGTGGTGGGTGGTGGGTGGGTGGTGGGTGGGTGGGTGGTGGGTCTGGGTGGGTGGGTGGTATGTCCGGGTGGGTGGGTGGTGTGTGGGTGGTGGGTGGGTGGTGGGTGGGTCCCGGTGGGTGGGTGGTGGGTGGGTGGTGGGTCTGGGTGGGTGGGTGGTGGGTGGTTGGGTGGGTGGTGGGTGGGTGGTGGGTGGGTGGTGGGTGGTGGGTGGGTGGTGGGTGGGTGGTGGGTGGGTGGTGGGTGGGTGGTGGGTGGGTGGTGGGTCCGGGTGGGTGGGTGGTGGTTGGGTGGGTGGTGGGTCTGGGTGGTGGGTGGGTGGTGGTTGGGTGGGTGGTGGGTGGGTGGGTGGTGGGTCTGGGTGGTGGGTGGGTAGGTGGGTGGATGGTGGGTGGGTGATGGGTGAGTGGGTGGTGGGTCCAGGTGGGTGGGTGGTATGTCCGGGTGGGTGGGTGGTGTGTGGGTGGTGGGTGGGTGGTGGGTGATTAATTAGATAATTGGTGGGGGGGGGGGGGGTCACCAGACATCTGGACCACTCACGCTACGAATCTTTAACAAAAATTGGTGCATTGGGCGAAGCAAGTCACTTTTGCAAAGCCGGCTCCAAATATGAATAATTACATATAAAATCCTGTAACTAAATACACTAGCACAGTTGTTGCACTAGGTGGGTGTACATTAGGAAGCACAACGATTCGTTCCCATTGGTAAAGACATTTAAACGACAACATTCAATAGACTTGCATGCAACGTTCACTAAAAGGAGAATGCACGATTTGAAGCTTTCGTGACTGCAAGGGTTCATACGCTTAGGTTGTTTCTGTAAGGTCACGTAGGAAAAAAATGATAAAATAACAACAATACATTTCATTATAATAAAATAAAAAAACCTAAGAGTATAAAAAAAATACAAATAAATTGTATTATTATATTTCATTATTTTGACCTAACTTTACCGAAAAAACCTAAGAGTATAAAAATAATAAAAATAATGTATTTTTTTTATTTCATTATTTTGACCTAACTTTACCGAAAAAACCTAAGAGTATAAAAATAATAAAAATAAAAGGGGAAAAAATCACGTTATTTATTTAATTACTTTTACCTAACTTTACCGAAAAAACCTAAGAGTATAAAAATATATATAAAATAAAAAATACATTTAATTTTTATTTAATTTATTTATTTTCACCTACGTAACTTCACCGAAAAAACCGAAGAGTATTATTGTTTTATTTAATTATTTTCACCTACGTAACTTCACCGGAAAAAAATATATTTTTTATACTCTTAGGTTTTTTCGGCAAAGATAGGTAAAAGTAATTAATTAAATAAAAATACTTTTATTTTCTTTTTATTATTTTTATACTCTTAGGTTTTTTCGGTAAAGTTATGTCAAAATAAAGAAATATAATAATCCAATTTATTTGTATTATTTTTATACTCTTAGGTTTTTTTCGGTAAAGTTAGGTCAAAATAAATAAATAAATAATGAACATTTTTATTTTGGCCGACTTTGGAATACCAAGATGGCAGACTTTGGAATACCAAGATGGCCGACTTTGGAACCAAGATGGCCGACTTTGGAACCAAGATGGCCGACTTTCTTAGACGAAGATGGCCTACTTCGGAACCAAGATGGCCGATTTTGGAATACTAAAATGGCCGTCTTCGGAACCAAGATGGCCGATTTTGGAATACCAAGATGGCCGACTTTGGAATACCAAGATGGCCGACTTTGGAATACCAAGATGGCCGACTTTGGAATACCAAAATGTCTGACTTTGGAACCAAGATGGCCGACTTGGAACACCAAAATGGCCGTCTTTTGAACCAAGATGGTCGACTTTGGAATACCAAGATGGCCGACTTTGGAATACCAAGATGGCCGACTTTGGAATAATAAGATGGCCGACTTTGGAAACAAGATGGCCGACTGTGGAATAACAAAATGGCCGACTTTGGAACCAAGTTTTCTGACTTTGGGACCAAGATGGTCGACTTTTGAATACCAAAATGGCCGACTTGGGAACCAAGATGGCCGACTTTGTTAGACCAAGATGGCCAACTTTGGAACCAAGATGGCCGACTTTGTTAGACCAAGATGGCCAACTTTGGAACCAAGATGGCCGATTTTGGAATCCTAAATTGGCCGACTTCAGACCAAGATGGCCGACTTTGGAATACCAAGATGGTCGACTTTGGAATACCAAGATGGCCGACTTTGGAACCAAGATGGCCGACTTTGTTAGACCAAGATGGCCAACTATGAAACCAAGATGGCCGATTTTGGAATACTAAAATGGCCGTCTTTGGAACCAAGATGGCCGACTTTGGAATAACAAAATGGCCGACTTTGGAACCAAGATGGCCGACTTGGAATACCAAAATGGCCGACCTTGGAACCAAGATGGCCGATTGGAATACCAAAATGGCCGACTTTTGAACCAAGAAGGCCGGCTTTTAAACACACACACCGCATACACACAGTCCACACACACACCACACACCACACACAGTCACACACACACACCACACACACACACTACACACACACACCACACACACACACCACACACACCTACCACACACACCACACACACACACCACACACACACTACACACACACCACACACACACACCACACACACACTACACACACACACTACACACACACACACCACACACACACTACACACACACCACACACACACACCACACACACCACCCACACACACCACCCACACATACCCCACACACACCACACACACACCACACACACACCACACACACACTACACACACACCACACACCACACACACACCACACACACACCACACACACCCCACACACACTCACACACACACCCCACACACACACACACCACACACACACCACATACACACACCACACACACACACCACACACACACACCACACACACACCACACACACCACACACACACACCCCACACACACACACCACACACACACCACACACACACACACCACAACACACCACACACACCACACACACCACACACACCACACACCACACACACACACACACCACACACACACCACACACACCACACAAACCACACACACACCACACACACAACACACCCCACACACACACACCACACACACTACACACACACCACACACACACACCACACACACACCACACACACACACCACACACACACTACACACACACACCACACACACTACACACACACCACACACACACAGTCCACACACACCACACACACACAGTCCACTCTCAGCACACACACACCACACACACACCACACACACACCACACACACCACACACACCACACACACACTACACACACACACACCACACCACATACACTCCACACACACCACACACACACCACACACACACACAACACACACACACACTACACACACCACACAATACAATTATGAACAGGATTGTGGATTTTAGTTTTCGGGTTTTATTGCGAACACAAAAGGGGTCGTTAAGTCGGAAACATTCTCAAGATTTATTGCGCCATTCCACTAAGTGGTGCTGTAATTTTTTTTATACATACAGTACTGTATACACAAACCCAAACAGAGAACCATAGACTCATCTTATAGAGACCCAGACTCATCACATAGAGACCCATAGACTCATATTATAGAGACCCAGACTCATCACACATAGACCCATAGACTCATCACACAGAGACCCACAGATTCATCACACAGGAGACCCATAGACTCATCTTATAGAGACCCAGACTCACCACACAGAGACCCATAGACTCATCACACAGAAACCCACAGACTCGTCTTATAGAGACCCATAGACTCACCACATAGAGACCCACAGACTCATCACACAGAAACCCACAGACTCGTCTTATAGAGACCCATAGACTCACCACACAGAGACCCATAGACTCATCACACAGAAACCCACAGACTCGTCTTATAGAGACCCATAGACTCATCACACAGAGACCCACAGACTCATCACACAGAGACCCATAGACTCACCACATAGAGACCCAGATTCATCACACAGAGACCCATAGACTCATCACACAGAGACCCATAGACTCATCACAAAGAGACCGATAGAGTCATCACACAGAGACCCATAAACTCATCACACAGAAACCCACAGACTCGTCTTATAGAGACCCATAGACTCATCACACAGAGACCCACAGACTCATCACACAGAGACCCATAGACTCACCACATAGAGACCCAGACTCATCACACAGAGACCCATAGACTCATCACACAGAGACCCATAGACTCACCACACAAAGACCCATAGACTCATCTTATAGAAACCCAGACTCATGACATAGAGACCCATACACTCATCTTATAGAGACCCATAGACTCATCACACAGAGACCCATAGACTCACCACACAGAGACCCACAGACTCACCACACAGAGACCCATAGACTCACCACACAGAGACCCACAGACTTACCACACAGAGACCCACAGACTCACCACACAGAGACCCACAGACTCACCACACAGAGACCCATAGACTCATCACACAGAGACCCATAGACTCACCACACAGAGACCCACAGACTCACCACACAGAGACCCATAGACTCACCACACAGAGACCCACAGACTTACCACACAGAGACCCACAGACCCACCACACAGAGACCCACAGACTCACCACACAGAGACCCATAGACTCATCACACAGAGACCCACAGACTCACCACACAGAGACCCATAGACTCATCACACAGAGACCCACAGACTCACCACACAGAGACCCATAGACTCACCACACAGAGACCCACAGACTTACCACACAGAGACCCACAGACTCACCACACAGAGACCCACAGACTCACCACACAGAGACCCATAGACTCATCACACAGAGACCCACAGACTCATCACACAGAGATCCATAGACTCATCACACAGAGACCCACAGACTCATCACACAGAGACCCATAGACTCATCACACAGAGACCCACAGACTCATCATACAGAGACCCACAGACTCACCACACAGAGACCCATAGACTCATCACACAGAGACCCACAGACTCACCACACAGAGACCCATAGACTCACCACACAGAGACCCATAGACTCATCACACAGAGACCCATAGACTCACACACAGAGACCCATAGACTCACCACACAGAGACCCATAGACTCACCACACAGAGACCCACAGACTCACCACACAGAGACCCACAGACTCATCACACAGAGACCCATAGACTCACCACATAGAGACCCACAGACTCACCACACAGAGACCCACAGACTCACCACACATAGACCCACAGACTCACCACACAGAGACCCACAGACTCACCACACATAGACCCACAGACTCACCACACAGAGACCCACAGACTCACCACACAGAGACCCACAGACTCATCACACAGAGACCCACAGACTCACCACACAGAGACCCACAGACTCATCACACAGAGACCCACAGACTCATCACACAGAGACCCGCAGACTCATCACACAGAGACCCATAGACTCATCACACAGAGACCCACAGACTCACCACACAGAGACCCATAGACTTACCACACAGAGACCCACAGACTCACCACACAGAGACCCACAGACTCATCACACAGAGACCCACAGACTCACCACACAGAGACCCACAGACTCACCACACAGAGACCCACAGACTCACCACACTGAGACCCACAGACTCACCACACAGAGACCCATAGACTCATCACACAGAGACCCACAGACTCACCACACAGAGACCCACAGACTCATCACACAGAGACCCGCAGACTCATCACACAGAGACCCATAGACTCATCACACGGAGACCCACAGACTCACCACACAGAGACCCATAGACTTACCACACAGAGACCCACAGACTCACCACACAGAGACCCACAGACTCATCACACAGAGACCCACAGACTCACCACACAGAGACCCACAGACTCACCACACAGAGACCCACAGACTCACCACACTGAGACCCACAGACTCACCACACAGAGACCCATAGACTCATCACACAGAGACCCACAGACTCACCACACAGAGACCCACAGACTCATCACACAGAGACCCGCAGACTCATCACACAGAGACCCATAGACTCATCACACAGAGACCCACAGACTCACCACACAGAGACCCACAGACTCATCACACAGAGACCCATAGACTCATCACACAGAGACCCATAGACTCACCACACAGAGACCCACAGACTCACCACACAGAGACCCATAGTCTCACCACACAGAGACCCACAGACTCACCACACAGAGACCCATAGACTCACTACACAGAGACCCACAGACTCATCACAGAGACCCATAGTCTCATCACACAGAGACCCATAGACTCATCACACAGAGACCCATAGACTCATCACACAGAGACCCACAGACTCACCACACAGAGACCCATAGACTTACCACACAGAGACCCACAGACTCACCACACAGAGACCCACAGACTCACCACACAGAGACCCATAGACTCACCACACAGAGACCCATAGACTCACCACACAGAGACCCACAGACTCACCACACAGAGACCCATAGACTCATCACACAGAGACCCACAGACTCACCACACAGAGACCCACAGACTCATCACACAGAGACCCACAGACTCATCACACAGAGACCCGCAGACTCATCACACAGAGACCCATAGACTCATCACACAGAGACCCACAGACTCATCACACAGAGACCCACAGACTCATCACACAGAGACCCGCAGACTCATCACACAGAGACCCATAGACTCATCACACAGAGACCCATAGACTCATCACACAGAGACCCATAGACTCATCACACAGAGACCCACAGACTCATCACACAGAGACCCGCAGACTCATCACACAGAGACCCATAGACTCATCACACAGAGACCCACAGACTCATCACACAGAGACCCACAGACTCATCACACAGAGACCCGCAGACTCATCACACAGAGACCCATAGACTCATCACACAGAGACCCACAGACTCATCACACAGAGACCCACAGACTCATCACACAGAGACCCATAGACTCATCACACAGAGACCCATAGACTCATCACAAGAGACCCGCAGACTCATCACACAGAGACCCATAGACTCATCACACAGAGACCCACAGACTCATCACACAGAGACCCACAGACTCATCACACAGAGACCCACAGACTCATCACACAGAGACCCACAGACTCACCACACAGAGACCCACAGACTCATCACACAGAGACCCACAGACTCATCACACAGAGACCCACAGACTCACCACACAGAGACCCGCAGACTCATCACACAGAGACCCATAGACTCATCACACAGAGACCCATAGACTCATCACACAGAGACCCACAGACTCACCACACAGAGACCCACAGACTCACCACACAGAGACCCACAGACTCATCACACAGAGACCCGCAGACTCATCACACAGAGACCCACAGACTCATCACACAGAGACCCACAGACTCATCACACAGAGACCCACAGACTCATCACACAGAGACCCACAGACTCATCACACAGAGACCCACAGACTCACCACACAGAGACCCGCAGACTCATCACACAGAGACCCGCAGACTCATCACACAGAGACCCACAGACTCACCACACAGAGACCCACAGACTCATCACACAGAGACCCACAGACTCATCACACAGAGACCCACAGACTCACCACACAGAGACCCACAGACTCACCACACAGAGACCCACAGACTCACCACACAGAGACCCACAGACTCACCACACAGAGACCCACAGACTCACCACACAGAGACCCATAGACTCATCACACAGAGACCCACAGACTCACCACACAGAGACCCACAGACTCACCACACAGAGACCCACAGACTCACCACACAGAGACCCATAGACTCATCACACAGAGACCCACAGACTCACCACACAGAGACCCACAGACTCACCACACTGAGACCCATAGACTCACCACACAGAGACCCACAGACTCACCACACAGAGACCCATAGGATCACCACACAGAGACCCACAGACTCACCACACAGAGACCCACAGACTCATCACACAGAGACCCACAGACTCACCACACAGAGACCCATAGGATCACCACACAGAGACCCACAGACTCATCACACAGAGACCCACAGACTCACCACACAGAGACCCACAGACTCACCACACAGAGACCCACAGACTCATCACACAGAGACCCATAGACTGCGTCTCTGCTGTGTTTTACAATCAGTGCTTGTGGAAATTACCAACAAAAACGGGACAACTTGTAACGTATATTCTTGGTTCTTTCGGCAAAGTCACGTAGAAGGGAAACAATAAAATAATTTAAGAAATGTTTTTATTTTATTATTTCCATTCTACGTGACTTTACCGAAAGAACCAAGAATATGAATCCCTAAAATCACGAAAGCTTTAAATCAAAATGTAACGTAACGTATTCCTGTCTTTCGATTTAAAGCTTTCGTGAGTGCAGGGATTCATTTTCTTGGTTCTTTCGGTAAAGTCTTCACGTAGAAGGGAAGTAATAAAATAATAAAAATAAAACATAATAAGATACAATTCTCACGACGTTTCGGCCACAACGCAAGCAGCCGTCCTCAGGTGAAAACCAGGTCTCTGTCGCCTGGTTTTCACCTGAGGATGGCTGCTTGCGTTGTGGCCGAAACGTCGAGAGAATAATTTTATTGTGTTTTATTTTTATTATTTTATTACTTCCCTTCTACGTGACTTTACCGAAAGAACCAAGAAGTATCCGTGTCACTGCCATGCTATCGAAGGGACGTTGAACCTCAAATGTGAAAACTATAATCACCGACAGCAATAAACGATGAACAACCAACATCACTGGTCAACAACAAACAAAAATTTCTGGCCTGGACTTTTGCAGCTGTTTTAGATTAATTTCAGGGTGCTGATTTTATGCTATCGGCATACCCCATTTTCATTGATTTTACCCGAAATTAACTCTGTCACTTATGATTGCAAGTCGTTGCGAGTCAGTGACTGCTTTAGTGTTAAAACATGGTGCTGTATTTTTAGGACAGTGCGTTTACAATATCATTTTATGTAGATATCCACATTTATTTATAAATTTTCTTCCGCATTTTTTACAAAAAATGCAATATTCGATATCTCATAAACCTGACGTGATAGACAAAAAACGATGCCAGATTTGGAATCAGAAGCACCCCAAAATCACCTTAAACCCGTTGCAATACCTCACGCCAGAAGCAGAGGTCGCAACCGAGTACCCGATACCCGTACCCTACCCGATACCCGTACCCTACCCGATAGCCGTACCCTATCCGATACCCGTACCCTACCCGATACCCGTACCCTACCCGATACCCGTACCCTACCCGATACCCGTACCCTATCCGATACCCGTACCCTACCCGATACCCGTACCCTACCCGATACCCGGCTACCCGTACCCTACCCGATACCCGTACCCTACCCGATACTCGTACCCTACCCGATACCCGTACCCTACCCTACCCGTACCCCCCACCCGATACCCGTACCCATCCGATACCCGTACCCTACCGATACCCGTACCCTACCCGATACCCGTACCCTACCCGATACCCGTACCCTACCCGATACCCGTACCCTACCCGATACCCGTACCCCTACCCGATACCCGTACCCTACCCGATACCCGTACCCTACCCGATACCGTACCCTACCCGATACCCGTACCCTACCCGATACCCGTACCCTACCCGATACCCGTACCCTACCCGATACCCGTACCCTACCCGATACCCGTACCCTACCCGATACCCGTACCCTACCCGATACCCGTACCCTATCCGATACCCGTACCCTACCCGATACCCCGTACCCTACCCGATACCCGTACCCTACCCGATACCCGTACCCTACCCGATACCCGTACCCTACCCGATACCCGTACCCTACCCGATACCCGTACCCTACCCGATACCCGTACCCTACCCGATACCCGTACCCTACCCGATACCCGTACCCTACCCGATACCCGTACCCTACCCGATACCCGGCTACCCGTACCCTACCCGATACCCGTACCCTACCCGATACCCGGCTACCCGTACCCTACCCGATACCCGTACCCTACCCGATACCCGCTACCGTACCCTACCCGATACCCGTACCCTACCCGATACCCGGCTACCCGTACCCTACCGATACCCGTACCCTACCCGATACCCGTACCCTACCCGCTACCCGTACCCTACCCGTACCCGTACCCTACCCGATACCCGTACCCTACCCGATACCCGTACCCTACCCGATACCCGTACCCTACCCGATAACCCACCCGTACCCTACCCGATACCCGTACCCTACCCGATACCCGGCTACCCGTACCCTACCCGATACCCGTACCCTACCCGATACCCGGCTACCCGATACCCGACGGGTACGGCTACCCGTTTGCGACCTTGGTGCGGCCGGCTACGGGTAAGGAATCAAAACCCGCTTGCGACCTCTGGCCAGAAGACCGAGCGTGTTGACCAGCCTCATAATCAACGAGCAGCTGACGACGTACCCCCCTCTCTACGGTGCGGCAACCCGCCGTGCCAACGGAGAACCTCCGGCTCTCACGGCCGCCAACCCCGCTGAGCGGGGAGCCGCCAAACGAGATTCACTTCGAGCGCGGGCCCCCGGGGGGCCGGGCCTCCCCTCTCCGCCCCGCGCCCGGCGAGGCCGGCGGGAGAAGCGGAGCGTCGGCCGTCCCCGCTCTCCCGCGATCTCCGCCGCCCCTCGTGACCCGTCGCACAAGCTCCCTGGTCTGGCTCCACCACGCGGAAGCCTCCCGCGCCCCCCCTCCCGTCTCCGCCGCCCCCTCGCCGCGCCCCCCCGAACCTCCCCCTGAGCTCCCCCCATTCTCTCCCGATCCTCGTGCCTCGAGCTGTGCGCGCGGAGTCTCTCTGCGTGCAGGTTGCTGGCGTTGTCCCTCTGCGCCTGCATCTGGCCTCTGAGCTCGTCCCTCGCCTGCTGCTGCCGCTGCCGCTGCTGCTGCTGCTGCTCCGCTTCTCTGTGGGGGGCTCCTTCGGACGGTGTCGAGTGGCCCCCCACGCCGGCGAGCAGCGCCAGCTGGTCGCTGTTCCTGCGTTCGTCCGACCTCCTGCCGCCGCCGCCGCCATCGCCGCCACCTGCTTTGCGCATGGCAGCTCGCTGTTGTTGTTGTTGTTGATGTTGTTGTTGATGTTGTTGTTGTTGTTGTTGCTGTTGTTGATGTTGATGTTGTTGTTGCTGTTGTTGTTGTTGTTGATGTTGTTGTTGCTGTTGTTGTTGATGTTGATGTTGTTGTTGCTGTTGTTGTTGCTGTTGTCGCTGTTGTTGTTGCTGTTGTTGTTGCTGTTGTTGTTGTTGTTGATGTTGTTGATGTTGTTGATGTTGTTGTTGATGTTGTTGTTGTTGTTGATGTTGCTGTTGTTGTTGCTGTTGTTGTTGATGTTGTTGTTGCTGTTGTTGTTGATGTTGTTGTTGTTGTTGCTGATGTTGTTGATGTTGTTGTTGTTTTTGCTGTTGTTGTTGTCACTGTTGTTGCTGTTGTTGTTGTTGTTGTCGTCCGCTCGCAGCTTGGCCTTCCGCAGCGTCGTGCTGAGTGAGGGTGGTGATGCAGCGAGCACAGCTCCCTGTACCATCACCATCACCACCATCATCATCACCACCACCATCACCATCATCATCACCATCAACACCATCACCACCATCAACACCATCAACACCATCAACACCATCACCATCATCAACACCATCACCACCATCAACATCAACACCATCACCATCAACACCATCACCATCAACACCATCACCACCATCACCACCATCACCACCATCACCACCATCACCACCATCACCACCATCACCACCACCACCATCACCACCATCACCACCATCACCACCATCAACACCATCAACACCATCACCACCATCACCACCATCACCACCATCAACACCATCACCACCATCAACATCAACACCATCACCATCAACACCATCACCATCAACACCATCACCACCATCATCACCATCACCACCATCACCACCATCAACACCATCACCATCATCACCACCATCACCACCATCACCACCATCAACACCATCACCACCATCACCATCATCACCACCATCACCACCATCAACACCATCAACACCATCACCACCATCACCACCATCACCACCATCACCACCATCAACATCAACACCATCACCATCAACACCATCATCACCATCAACACCATCACCACCATCAACACCATCACCACCATCAACATCAACACCATCACCATCAACACCATCACCATCAACACCATCACCACCATCACCACCATCACCACCATCACCACCATCAACACCATCACCACCATCACCACCATCACCACCATCACCACCATCAACACCATCACCACCATCACCATCATCACCACCATCACCACCATCAACACCATCAACACCATCACCATCATCACCTACCTATCTTTGTGTATAGGTGCTGCTAACAGCACTTGCCCCTATAACCTACTAGAGGCTACACAGGGGATTTTTGTCTGTGTATTGGGGGTGATAATAGCACTTGCCCCTACATCCTGCTAGATGCTACACGGTGGACCTTTGTGTATAGGTGCTACTAACAGCACTTGCCCCTACAGCCTGCTAGAGGCTACACGGGGGACCTTTGTCTGTGTATAGGTGATGCTAACAGCACTTGCCCCTACAGCCTGCTAGAGGCTACACGGGGGACCTTTGTCTGTGTATAGGTGCTAACAGCACTTGCCCCTACAGCCTGCTAGAGGCTACACGGGGGACCTTTGTCTGTGTATAGGTGCTGCTAACAGCACTTGCCCCTACATCCTGCTAGAGGCTACACGGGGGACCTTTGTCTGTGTAAAGGTGCTAACAGCACTTGCCCCTACATCCTGCTAGAGGCTACACGGGGGACCTTTGTCTGTGTATAGGTGATGCTAACAGCACTTGCCCCTATAGCCTGCTAGAGGCTACACGGGGGACCTTTGTCTGTGTAAAGGTGCTAACAGCACTTGCCCCTACAGCCTGCTAGAGGCTACACGGGGGACCTTTGTCTGTGTATAGGTGCTAACAGCACTTGCCCCTACAGCCTGCTAGAGGCTACACGGGGGACCTTTGTCTGTGTATAGGTGATGCTAACAGCACTTGCCCCTATAGCCTGCTAGAGGCTACACGGGGGACCTTTGTCTGTGTAAAGGTGCTAACAGCACTTGCCCCTACAGCCTGCTAGAGGCTACACGGGGGACCTTTGTCTGTGTATAGGTGATGCTAACAGCACTTGCCC
>WFAB01002246.1:47500-49026 GCA_018977245.1 Lethenteron camtschaticum
TTAATAACCAGGCTACAGTCTACATTATAGACTGCCAGTACACTCATCCAGCTTAATAACCAGGCTACAGTCTACATTATAGACTGCCAGTACACTCACTCAGCTTAATAACCAGGCTACACAGAGACACACACAGAGCGAGAGACACACAGAGACACAAAGACACACAACAGAGACACAGAGACAAACAGAGAGACACAAAACACACACAGAGACACACACACAGAGACACAGAGAGAGACACACAGAGACACGACACACACACAGAGACACACAACAGAGACACACAGACACAGAGACACACACAGAGACACAGAGAGATACACACACAGAGACACACCACAGAAACACACAGACACACACAGAGACACACCACACACACAGAGAGACACAGAGAGACACAGACACACAGAGACACACAGAGACACACATACACACAGACACAACAGACACACACAGAGAGAGACACACAACAGAGACACACACAGAGAGACGCAGAGACACACAGAGACACACACACAGAGAGACACACAGAGAGACACACACAGAGAGAGACACACACTGAGAGAGACACACAGAGAGAGACACAGACACACAGAGACACACAGACACACACATGCACACAGACACAACAGAGACACACACAGAGAGACACAGAGAGAGACACAGAGCGAGACACACACAGAGACACAGAGAGAGAGACACACACAAAGACACAGCGCCTCTGTGTTGAGGCCTTACATAGAGAGAAAGAGAGGGGGGGACAGAGAGAGAGACACACAGAGACACACACACACACAGAGACACAGAGAGAGACACACAGAGAGAGACACAGACACACAGAGACACACAGACACACACATACACACAGACACAACAGAGACACACACAGAGAGAGACACACAACAGAGACACACACAGAGAGACGCAGAGAGAGACACACACACAGACACACAAGAGAGACACACACAGGGACACACACAGAGACACACACAGAGAGACACACACAGAGAGACACACACAGAGAGACACACAGAGAGACACACAGAGAGAGACACACAGAGACACACACACAGAGACACACACAGAGGAGACACACACAGAGACACAACAGAGAGACACACAGAGATACACACAGAGAGACACACAGAGAGACACACACACAGAGAGACACACAGAGAGACACACAGAGAGACACAGAGAGAACACACACACAGAGAGACACACAGAGAGACACACACAGACACACCAGAGACACACACAGAGAGACACACACAGAGACACACACAGAGAGACACACAGAGAGACACACACAGAGAGACACACACAAGAGACACACAAGAACACACAGAGAGACACACAGAGAGAACACACAGAGAGACACACACAGAAACAGAGAGACACACACAGAGAGAGACACAAAAACACACAGAGAGACACACAGAGAGACACCACACAGAGAGACACACACAGAGACCACACACCAGAGACCACACAGAGAGACACACACAGAGACACACACAGAG
>WFAB01002247.1:0-49004 GCA_018977245.1 Lethenteron camtschaticum
GAGTCTGTGGGTCTCTGTGTGGTGGTGATGAGTCTATGGGTCTCTGTGTGGTGATGAGTCTGTGGGTCTCTATGTGGTGGTGATGAGTCTATGGGTCTCTGTGTGGTGGTGGTGAGTCTATGGGTCTCTGTGTGGTGGTGGTGAGTCTGTGGGTCTCTGTGTGGTGGTGGTGAGTCTGTGGGTCTCTGTGTGGTGGTGGTGAGTCTATGGGTCTCTGTNTGGTGGTGATGAGTCTATGGGTCTCTGTGTGGTGAGTCTATGGGTCTCTGTGTGGTGGTGATGAGTCTATGGGTCTCTGTGTGTGTGGTGGTGAGTCTCTGGGTCTCTGTGTGGTGGTGGTGAGTCTAATGGGTCTCTGTGTGGTGGTGATGGTGAGTCTATGGGTCTCTGTGTGGTGGGGTGAGTCTATGGGTCTCTGTGTGGTGGTGGTGAGTCTATGGGTCTCTGTGTGGTGGTGGTGAGTCTATGGGTCTCTGTGTGGTGGTGGTGAGTCTATGGGTCTCTGTGTGGTGGGTGAGTCTAATGGGTCTCTGTGTGGTGGTGGTGAGTCTATGGGTCTCAGTGTGGTGGTGGTGATGAGTCTATGGGTCTCTGTGTGGTGGTGGTGAGTCTGGGTCTCTGTGTGGTGGTGGTGAGTCTCTGAGTGTCTCTACGGGTCTCTGTGGTGATGATGCATCACCCAATCCCGCGTGGCCTCAGCAAGATGTCTCTGTGTGTCTATGTGTGTGTCTGTGTCTCTCTGTGTGTCTATGTGTCTCCGTGTGTCTCTACGTGTCTCTCTCTGAGTGTCTCTACGGGTCTCTGTGGTGATGATGCGTCACCCAATCCCGCGTGGCTCGGCAAGGTGTCTCTGTGTGTCTATGTGTGTGTCTGTGTCTCTCTGTGTGTCTATGTGTCTCCGTGTGTCTCTACGTGTCTCTCTCTGAGTGTCTCTACGGGTCTCTGTGGTGATGATGCGTCACCCAATCCCGCGTGGCCTCAGCAAGATGTCTCTGCCCGTGCGNCCACCCACGTCCTGCGCCCCGAACACTCTCCCGCAGAACCAGCAAGAGAACCGGCGCGTGCACCACCGCCACCACCGCCACCACGCCACCACCGCCACCACCACCGCCACCACCGCCACCACCGTTCACCACCCTGTAGCTGTTCCGACTCATCTTGCGCAGACGCATCTTGAGCACGTGACGCTCCTTGACGGGGCACAGCGGCCTCGGCACGGCGCCACCGGTCCCCCCGGTCCCGGCACCGGTCCCGGTGGCCGGCCCCAAACCCCGGCGGATCCCGGCCGATGGCGGCGGCCGTGCGCCGGGAGAGCGCCACCTTCAGCACGTCGCCGGCGCGGTGTCGGCGAACGGTGCGCATCAGGTTGGTGACCTCGGGGGCGTCGGCCTCGGGGTGGTTCACCACGACCACCGGCTGGTTGCGCCGGGGCAGCTCACCAGCTGGCCGCGAGCTTGCGCCCGCAGCCGGAGGCGGCGTGCCGTCACACGGAGCCGGCGCTGGCGCCCAACACCCAGGGCAGCCACAGCGCGGACGAGGAGGACGAGGAGGAGGAGGTTGTTGAGGTTGTGGTGGTGCGAGCAGTGGTGACGTTGTTGTTGTTGTTGTGGTGGTGCTGGTGGTGGTGGTTGTCGCCCGCCGGCGTTGCCGGTGTTGCCGGCAGCAGCTTGCGCTGGCGCTTGGGCTGCGGCTGCTTGCGGAGCGTCGGCGCCACCGACGCCGACTTGCCGCCGTTACCGCCGCGGTTGTGTTGTTGTTGTCGTTGTTGTTGCCGTTACCGGCGGCAACGTCGGTGGTGCCGCGTTGCGGCAGCTTGCAGCGGAAGACTGAGCGGCGGCCCAACCTCCGACCTCCACCGCCGGCACGGCACCGGCACCGGCACGGGCAGGGCGCCGCGCGGCAATGCCGGCAGCAGCGACACGGGCCTCCTCACCGGGTCGGCGAGTGAACCCGGAGCACCAGCTTCCTGGGCAGGCCCGGCGCGGCAACACCGGCAACACGCCGGTGGTGGTGAGCGCGACGTAGCGACGCCGCCACCACCGGCCACGGCAAAGCGGCCGCCGCCGGCGTTCCCGACGCCGGCGTTGCCGGGCTGGATGATGCAGCGCAGCAGCACGGCCTTGCGGCCGTCCGGCAGCATCTCCGTGGTGGCGCCGATGGGGATGGCGAGAACCGGCGGCGCGTCGCGGCCCGCACGCACCGCCACCGTGGTGCCGGCGCCGGCACCGGCGGTGGTCACCGCGGCTCGCTGCGCCACGCCGGCCACCAGCACCGGCAAAGCGGCGGCGGCGGCGGCCGTGCCGGGCGGCGCCGGCGACAACGCCAGGCCGGCAAGCGTCGGCGCGGGACCACCGACAGGCCCCGGGAGGGAGCGGTGTCGGTGATGTCACCGGCATCACCGTCGGCGACGTCAACGTCGGTAGCTGCCCGGCAGAGGCCGTCACCACTCCCAGAGCGCTGGCGGTGACGGTGACGTGGTGGTGACGGTGCTGGTGGCGGTGGTGGTGCTACCACCGGCCAAGATCCGCACCACCGCACCACCACCACCACCAGCACCACCAGCACACCACCACCACCAACTGCTTGCGCCGTCAGCCGCGGCAACTGGACACCGGCATTAGGCGGACACCTCCTCCTCCCGGCACCACCGGGCGGAGGCACACCGGCTGCTGCTGGTGCGAGAAGCGGCAAGTCGAGGGGCTCCCGGCTGTGCACCAACGCCGGCACGACGGCGCCGGGCAGCTGGGCGAGGAAGTAGCCGGGGCGGGGAGGGCGCCGATGATGGCGGCCGCTGGCGCCGGCTGTGGTGGTTGTGGTGAAGCCAACGTACGACCAACGCCACCACTATCACCACCGTCACCACCACCGTCACCACCACCGCCGTCACCGTCACCACCAACACCGCCACCACCGTCACCACCAACACCGCCATCACCGTCACCACCGTCACCGTCACCACCGTCGTTCCACCGCACATCACCGGCAAGTCCGTCAGCGCCGTCGGTTAACGAAAACACCGATGAGATCATCGGCATCTCCTGCTCCTCCTGCTCCTGCCGCCGCGCCGGTGCTGATTGTCGCTGGCCCCCCACCTCCTCCTCCACCTCCTCCTCCACCTCCTCCACCATCTCCTCCACCGCCTCCACCTCCTCCTCCACCTCCTCGCCGCTGCCGGCGCTGTTGTTGTTGCTGCTGTTGCTGCTGTTGCTGATTCTGTTGTTGTTGTTGTTGTTGCTGTTGTTGTTGTTGTTGCTGCTGTTGCTGTGTTGTTGTTGTTGCTGCTGTTGTGTTGTTGTTGCCGGCGGTACCGGCTCCCGAGTGTCCCCGTTTTGCCATCGGCTTCGTCGTGGTGACGCCAACCGGCTCCACCTCCTCCTCCTCCACCTCCACCACCTCCACCACCTCCACCACCACCACCACCACTCCACCACCACCACCACCACCACCTCCACCACCTCCACCACCTCCACCACCACCACCTCCACCACCTCCCGCCGTCCGCGCCGTCCTTCTGCCTCGCTGCTGGCGCGGCTGCTTCTTGCCGGAGTCGCCGGCGCCGTTGCCGTTGCCGGTGCCGTTGCCGGTGCCGCTCTTTGCCGACAACGTCGCCGCGAGCCCCGGCGGCGACCGCCGTCCGTTAGCGACCTCCGCCGATCCCGGTAAAGCCGATCCCGGTAAAGCCACGGCCTTCCCGGCTACGCCGGAACCTCCAGCGCCACCGCCGGCGGTACCGCGAGAGGCAGAGGGGCGATCGCTTTCAAGCCGCGTGCACCACCACCGCCACCGCCACCACCGCCACCACCACCACCACCACCACCACGCCAGCAGACGGTGACGGAGCACCGGTAGCAGCGGCACCGGTAGCAGCAGCGGCACCGGTAGTAGTAGCCGGCGAGGGTCGCGGCACGAGCTTGATGAGCACGTGCTGCGCCCGTTGACCACACTCACCCCACCACCTGCGCCGTCACGTTGGCCGGGATCAGCAGACGCGTCTGCTGCTGCTGCTGCTGCTGATGATTCTGCTGATGCTGCTGATGCTGCTGATTCAGATTCTGCTGCTGCTGATGATGATTCTGCTGCTGATGATTCTGCTGCTGCTGATGCTGATGATGTTGCTGCTGCTGCTGCTGCTGCTGCTGATGATGATGTTGCGGTGAGGAAGTGACGATGGCGGAGGAGGTCACGGGGAGGAGGCCACCGCTGGTGGTGGTGGCGGTGGTGGCGGTGGTGGCGGTGGTGGCGGTGGTGGCGGTGGTGGCGGTGGCTGCCTTGCGATGGTAAAGCTGCTGCTGCTGCTGCAGGGAGGTGCTGACCGCGGCACCACCGACCACCGCCGTAGGCGATGTTGTTGACGTTGATGGCGATGTTGTTGATGTTGTTGTTGATGTTGAAGTTGTTGATGATGATGATGAGGTGTGCTGGTGGTGGTGNCAGCAAACGGGACTCCTCCTGCNTGAGAGATCGGACCATTTCCGCTTCCTGGCGTACCTGTGGGAGTGGTGAGNGNAGTGGGANGGTGGTGAGGGTGGGGGNTGGTGATGAGTGTGGAGGGGGTGGGGTGGGGGTGGTCAGGAGGGGGGNGTGAGGGGGGCAGGTGAGGGTGGGTGGTGGTGAGGGTGGTGGTGAGGGTGGTGAGGGTGGTGAGGGTGGTGAGGGTGTATAGTGGTGAGGTGGTGAGGGTGGTGAGGGTGGTGGGAGGGTGGTGAGGGTGGTGAGGACGGTGGTGAGAGTGGTGAGGACGGTGAGGGCGGTGAGGGTGGTGAGGGTGGTGAGGTGGTGAGGGTGGTGAGGGATGGTGAGGGTGGTGAGGGTGAGGGGGTGGTGAGGTGGTGAGGGTGGTGAGNGTGTGGTGAGGGTGGTGGTGGTGGTNAGGGGGTGGTGGTNGTGGTGGTGGTGAGGGTGGTGAGGGTGGTGAGGTGGTGATGGTNGTGAGGGTGGTGAGGGTGGTGGTGAGGGTGGTGAGAGTGGTGGTGGGCGAGGTGGTGGTGAGGTGAGGGTGGTGGTGGTGAGGGTGGTGGTGGTGAGGGAGGGTGGTGAGGGAGGGGTGAGGGTGGTGGTGAGGGTGGTGAGGGGGTGAGGTGGTGAGGGTGGTGAGGGTGGTGAGGTGGTGTGAGGGTGGTGGTGAGGGTGGTGGTGGTGGGAGGGTGGTGGTGAGGGTGGTGAGGTGGTGAGGGTGGTGGTGGTGAGGGTGGTGGTGAGGGTGGTGAGGGTGGTGAGGGTGGTGGTGAGGGTGGTGAGGGTGGTGGTAGAGGGGTGGTGAGGGTGGTGGTGGTGGTGAGGGTGGTGGTGGTGAGGGTGGTGAGGGTGGTGGTGGTGGTGAGGGTGGTGGTGGTGGTGGTGAGGGTGGTGGTCAGGTGAGTGANTGGTGAGTAGTTAGTGNGTGGTGTAGTGTGGTGNTGNTGGTGGTGANTGNTGGTGATTTAGTGGGNTGGGTGAGGGGGTGGTGGNTGGGTTAGTGGTGAGTGGGTGAGGAGTGNTGAGTGGGTGAGTGGGTGGGTGAGTGAGTGGGTGAGTGAGTGAGTGAGTGGGTGGTGAGTGAGTGGGTGGGTGGGTAGTGGGTGAGTGAGTGAGTGAGTGGGTGGGTGGGTGGGTGAGTGAGTGGTGAGTGAGTGACTGAGTGAGTGAGTGAGTGAGTGACTGAGTGGTNACTGAGTGGGTGAGTGAGTGGGTGAGTGAGTGGGTGAGTGAGTGAGTGGGTGGTGAGTGGGTGGGTGGGTGGGTGAGTGGGTGGGTGGGTGGGTGGGTGGGTGGGTGGNTGAGTGAGTGGGTGGGTGAGTGACTGAGTGACTGAGTGAGTGACTGAGTGGTGAGTGGGGGGGAGAGTGANTGGTGAGTGAGTGGTGAGTGACTGAGTNAGTGAGTGGNTGTGAGTGAGTGGGTGAGTGAGTGAGTGAGTGGGTGAGTGACTGAGTGGGTGAGTGAGTGAGTGAGTGGGTGAGTGGTGGTGACTGAGTGAGTGGGTGAGTGGTGAGTGTTGAGTGAGTGAGTGAGCGAGTGACTGACTGAGTGAGTGAGTGAGTGAGTGAGTGAGTGACTGAGTGAGTGAGTGAGCGAGTGACTGACTGAGTGAGTGGGTGGGTGAGTGGCAGGCGTGTGATTGGCCGAGCCTGGTCACTCACCGCTGTAGATGGGCTCGTGTGATTGGTGAAAGATGTGCCGGTGGACCCGCGCATGTGCTTCACCACGTAGTCCTTGCGCGTCGCTCCGTACTCACAGTACACACACTACAGTAGTAGTAGTAGCATCAGTACTCACATACTCACAGTCAACATAGCAACACTGGCATAGTAGTATCATCAGTACTCACAGTCACCACTCAGTAGTAGTAGTACCATCAGTATCACAGTCACACAGCTCAGTAGTAGCATTAGTACTCACAGTACTCACATACTCACAGTACTCACATACACACAGCTGACACACACGGTAGTAGTACCATCAGTACTCACAGTACACACACTGACAGGTAGTAGTATCATCAGTATCACAGTACTCACAGTATCACAGTAGCATCTCAGTACTCACAGTACATCACACTGGCAGTAGTAGTATCATCAGTACTCACATCATCACATCACACACTGGCAGTAGTAGTATCATCANTACTCACAGTACTCACAGTACACACATCAGTAGTAGTATCATCATACTCACAGTACACACAGTACACACACTGGCAGTAGCATCATCATCAGTAGCATCATCACATCAGCATCATCAGCAGCATCATCAGTAGCAGCAGTAGCATCATCATCATCAGCAGTAGCAGTAGTAGCATCATCATCAGCAGCATCATCATCAGCAGCATAGTAGCATCATTATCATCATCAGCAGCAGCAGCATCATCATCAGTAGTAGCATAATAAGTAGCATCAGTGAGTGACTGACTGAGNGACTGACTGATGAGTGAGTGAGNGACNGAGTGNGTAAGTAACTGACTGGGTGAGTGATGACTGAGTGACNGAGTGACTGAGTAGTGACTCATGACTGACTGACTGACCTTGAAGGGGAAGGTTCCGGTGTGGGTGATGAGTGAGCTGAGGTCACCCTTGGTGATGCTCGCGTGCTCACAGTGAGTGACTGAGTGAGTGACTGAGTGACTGAGTGAGTGACTGTGTGAGTGACTTAGTGAGCGACTGAGCGACTGACTGACNGAGTGACTGAGTGACTGACTTGATGACTGAGTGAGTGAGTGACTGAGTGAGCCATTGAGGACTGAGTGAGNGAGTAACTGAGTGACTGGTGACTGAGTGAGTGACTGAGTGAGTGACTGAGTGAGTGAGTCTACCTTGAGGGAAGGTTCCGGTGTGGGTGNTGAGTGCGTGACAGGTCACTTGGTGCTGTCTGCGTGTCTCACAGTGAGTGACTGAGTGAGTGTGACTGAGTGACNGAGTGTCTGCTGAGTAACTGACTGACTGACTGAGGTGAGTCTATGAGTGAGTCTGAGTGGCTAAGNGACTGAGTGAGNTGGTGATGAGTGAGTGAGTGAGTGTGTGAGTGAGTGACTGACTGACTTGACTGACTGACTGAGTGACTGACTGACTGAGTGACTGTGAGTGACTCACTGTGAGTGGCTACCTACTTGAAGGGGAAGGTTCCGGTGTGGGTGATGAGGTGGCGCTGCAGGTCACCCTTGGTGTGTCGCGTGTCACAATGGCCGCACGGGAAGTGCACCTCGCTGTGTCGCTGCAGCGTGGCGCACGAAGAGACGCGGGTGCGGGTGCAGGCGGAGTCTCAGTTTGTCGCAGGCTCCTGGTGGTGGTGGTGGTGGTGGTGGTGGTGGCGGTGGTGGTGATGGTGGCGGTGGTGGTGTGAAGGTGGTGGCGGTGAAGGTGGTGGCGGTGGTGACAGTTGGTGGTGGTGACGGTGGTGGTGGTGATGGTGGTGGTGGTGGTNGTGACGGTGGTGGTGGAACACAACGCATGAGAGAATCGGTTAATCCGAGAAACTGGAGCTCACTCACTCAACCACCCACTCAACCAACCACTCAATCAACCACTCAATCAACCACCCACTCACTCACTCACTCACCCACTCACCCACCCACCCACCCACTCACTCACTCAACCAACCAACCACCTACCACCCACCCACCACTCACTCACTCAACCACCCCCCCACTCAACCACTCACCCACCCACCCACTCACCCACTCACTCATACACCACCACTCACTCACTCATACACCCACCCACTCACTCACCCACCCACCCACTCACCCACTCACTTATACACCCACCCACTCACCCACTCACTCACTCATATACTCTCACACTCACTCACTTATACACCCACCCACCCACCCACTCACCCACCCACTCAACCACCCACCACCCACTCCCTCACTCACTTATACACCCACTCACCCAACCACTCACCTTCCCACTCACCCACCCACCACCCACTCACCACCCACCCACCACTCACCCACCACCCACCCACTCACCCACCCACCCACTCACCCACCCACCCACCCACTCACACCCACCCACCCACTCACCACTCACCCACCACCCACTCACCCACCCACCCACCCACTCAACCACCCACCCACCCCCTGTTGATGTACTCTGCAGCTGGGTCTGTCTGCGTTCTGCGTGCGCCGACCCACCCTCTCACCGAGACCGCTGCTGCACCACCACCTCCACNCCACCACCGCCACCTCCACCGCCACCTCCACCACCACCCACCTCACCACCGCCACCACCATCACAGTCTTCCTCCTTAACAACAACACCACCACCACCACCCTTCCACCTCCTCCTTTTCACCACCACCACTCACCGACGACCTCCTGCCGGCCGCATTGCCGGTGGCGTTGCCGGTGGCCGTGGTGGGCCAGCTGCCTGTGGTGCCGGTGGCCGTGGTGGTGGTGCCGGTGTTGCCGGCGTTGTTGTTGTTGTTGGCGCTCCCCCCCGGGCGCCTCCGTCCATGGCCGCCGCTCTGCGCATCTTCTGCCGAAGCTGTTCTGCGGCTCATGCTGAGGCCGCCGGTGATGCCGGCAACCGGCGGCGGTGGTGGGCCGTGTCGCGACCGCCGTGGTTACGGGGTGTCCACGGTGGTGGTGTCCGTGGTGGTGTCCATGGTGATGTCTGTGGTGTCCGTGGTGTCCATAGCGGTGGCATGGTGATGTCCGTGTTGATGTCCGTGTTGGTGGGGTGGTTTTTTGCTGNCCACTACCACCACCGCCACCACCGCCGCCACACCACCGCTCATCACCAATCTGCCCCCTTGGCGCCGTCGTCGTCACCGGCGGCTTTGCCGGCGCTGGCCAGCGTCACTCCGTGGCCGCGGTGATCTCGGCGCTGATCTCGGCNATGATCTCGGCATCAGCAGCCGCATCATCGGTGGGGCTGCTGGGAAATTATTTAAACAAAAAATAATAATAATAAAAATGTCAACGGCAAGCACCATGCAACATCANACACGAGGCGAAAGTGCCCCGTNTAGCCTCGGCANGCTGTAGGGCAAGTGCTGCAGTAGCNAGTAGCAGCGTCNATTAAGACAAAGCTCCCCCGTGTAGCCTCGGCAGACTGGAGGGGCAAGTGCTGTCAGTGGCAGTAGCAGCAGCAGCGCCATGAAGCAGAGGTCACAACCGGGTACCCGATACCCGTACCCTACCCGATACCCGGCTACGGGTACGGGTAGGCCGTGAGTCACTGGTGAGTCACCGTTTGTCATCATTTCCCAACGTCTGTCTCTTCTCACAATTCAAGTTCCTAGAATCAACCCACCCGCGCCTGCAACATGGCTTCATCCCAGAGGTCGCAATCGGGTACCCGATACCCGTAGCCTACCCGTACCCGGCCGGGTACGGGTAGCCGGGTATCGGGTAGGGTACCCGACGACCTTGGTGTGCCGGGTACGGGTAAGGAACCAAAACCCGTTTGCGACCTCTGCTATGAAGGCTCCCGGCACTGTGGCTCACAGAGGGGGTGGTGTGGCCACCACCACCNCGGGGAGAGAGACGCAGACTCCACACAGCAGCAGCGGGCGTGTCAGAGTCGGGGGGAACCCACGACCTCCTGCGTACCAGGCGAGGTAGTTAACATCTCCTAGCCACTGTGGTNTCAGGGTCAGGATCGAACCCACGACCTCCTGCGTACCAGGCGAGGTAGTTAACATCTCCTAGCCACTGTGGTGTCAGGGTCAGGATGGAACCCACGACCTCCTGCGTACCAGGCGAGGTAGTCGACATCTCCTAGCTACTGTGGTGTCAGGATGGAACCCACGACCTCCTGCGTACCAGGCGAGGTAGTTAACATCTCCTAGCCATGTCAGGATCGAACCCACGACCTCCTGCGTACCAGGCGAGGTAGTTAACATCTCCTAGCCACTGTGGTGTCAGGATCGAACCACGACCTCCTGCGTACCAGGCGAGGTAGTTAACATCTCCTAGCCAGTGATGGAACCACGACCTCCTGCGTACCAGGCGAGGTAGTCAACATCTCCCCNTCATCAGGATCGAACCCACGACCTCCTGCGTACCAGGCGAGGTAGTTAACATCTCCTAGCCACTGTGGTGTCAGGGTCAGGATGGAACCCACGACCTCCTGCGTACCAGGCGAGGTAGTCGACATCTCCTAGCCACTGTGGTGTCAGGGTCAGGATCGAACCCACGACCTCCTGCGTACCAGGCGAGGTAGTTAACATCTCCTAGCCACTGTGGTGTCAGGGTCAGGATGGAACCCACGACCTCCTGCGTACCAGGCGAGGTAGTCGACATCTCCTAGCTACTGTGGTGTCAGGGTCAGGATCGAACCCACGACCTCCTGCGTACCAGGCGAGGTAGTTAACATCTCCTAGCCACTGTGGTGTCAGGGTCAGGATGGAACCCACGACCTCCTGCGTACCAGGCGAGGTAGTCGACATCTCCTAGCTACTGTGGTGTCAGGGTCAGGATGGAACCCACGACCTCCTGCGTACCAGGCGAGGTAGTTAACATCTCCTAGCCAAGGTCAGGATGGAACCCACGACCTCCTGCGTACCAGGCGAGGTAGTTAACATCTCCTAGCCGCTGTGGTGTCAGGGTCAGGATGGAACCCACGACCTCCTGTGTACCAGGCGAGGTAGTCAACATCTCCTAGCCGCTGTGGTGTCAGGATCGAACCCACGACCTCCTGCGTACCAGGCGAGGTAGTTAACATCTCCCCACTNAGGGTCAGGATCGAACCCACGACCTCCTGCGTACCAGGTGGTGTGAACATCGCTAGCACTGGAGAGACAAAGGCGGCCGGGCGTGGTGCTGGTCACACCACCCCCTCTGTGTGTAGCCACAGTGCCGGTAGCCTTTATAGGCGCTGCTGCTGCTACTCGCTACTAACACAGCACTTGCCCCTACAGCCCTGCTAGAGGCTACCTGGGGAGCTTTGTCTGTGTCTCAGCACTTGCCCCTACAGCCTGCTAGAGGCTACCTGGGGAGCTTTGTCTGTCTCAGCACTTGCCCTTGCAGCCCTGCTAGAGGCTACCTGGGGAGCTTTGTCTGTGTCTCAGCACTTTCCCCTACAGCCCTGCTAGAGGCTACCTGGGGGAGCTTTGTCTGTGCCTCAGCACTTGCCCCTGCAGCCCTGCTAGAGGCTACCTGGCCACCCACCCCATTCTGTGTGTACGTACGTGTGTGTGTGTACGTGTATGTACGCGTATGTACGCGTATGTGTATGTATGTACGCGTGTGTGTGTATGTACGTGTGTGTATATGTACGTGTGTGTATGTATGTGTATGTATGTGTGTGTATGTACGTATATGTGTGTGTATGTGTGTATGTACGTGTATGTGTGTATGTACGTGTATGTGGTGTGTGTACGTGTGTGTGTGTGTGTGTGTGTGTACGTGTGTGTGTACGTGTGTACGTGTGTGTGTGTATGTGTGTGTGTATGTGTGTATGTACGTGTGTGTGTGGCTGGGCAGACGAGTTAAATCCCTCGATGTGACAAGAACAGGAGGTATTTCTGAGCTCATTCACGTGGAAAAACGGCGTCAAAAACCGTCTGAAGCTTCGTTCAAATGTGCCAACAAGTGTCATCTGCCTATCGAAAGAGAGACCTTGAATCTGGGCGTCTCAACAACCCTCAAAAGCACTAAATCATGTGGGAGCCAGAGGACATCCCTGTCGCACCCCAAGGTGAACAGGGAATGGCTCCGACTCCCGGCTACGTAGTTTTACCCGGGCCCGCTCACATCATGAAGGTCCTTAATGATCGTGAGCAGAGTCAGGGACTCCGAAAGCACGAAGAACAACCCAGAGCCCAGTCCTACTGATGGTATCATAGGCCTTGACCAGGTCAACAAAGCAGAGATTTATTGTTGGCACCTCTGCTGTAGCAGACGGACAGAAAATATGGCATCCCGCCCTTTCCTGAAACCGCATTGGGGCTCCGATATTTTCCATGCTGAGGGATTTCCCCTCCCCAGGACCTCACAGAAATGTTCTGGATATCTCCAAACCTGTTCCTAGGGGTCGGAGATTGGATCACCGTTATTTCCCCATATGATGGTAATAGGTGTGGCGCTGCAGGTTACTTTTTGATGGAGTTAAATAGTGATTTGTGGGGGCCACTGAGGCAGACTCCATCTCCTCAGCAACCCGCGACCACCACCCATCCTTACAGCGCCTCACGGCTCTCCGAACCTTCGAGCGAAGGCTGCGGTAAACCTCCTCATTCTCTGACGTGGGATGCTGTAGACGATGAGAGTGGGCCTGTCGCTTTTTCTCAGCCAGCCTGAACACCTCTGTCAGCCAGGGTCTCTGGGGAGGTCTGGACCGCGTACCCAAAGCAGCCATT
Source organism: Lethenteron camtschaticum (assembly GCA_018977245.1). Taxonomy (NCBI): domain Eukaryota; kingdom Metazoa; phylum Chordata; class Hyperoartia; order Petromyzontiformes; family Petromyzontidae; genus Lethenteron; species Lethenteron camtschaticum. The sequence continues at coordinate 12,784 of WFAB01002247.1, forward strand.
GCAACTGCATGAGTCACAGTCCTAAACCTCGCCAATTTACCCTCGACATCAGGAGGAGTGGGGGACGATGCAACCCCAGCGCAAGCGATGATGAAATTCTTGCTTGCAACTTTCATCAGCTAACTCAGACCAGTCCACTGTGGGTTTGAATGGGGTCCTGGGTTTACACCCACCACCGGAGTGGAAGAAAGGCAGGCGCATCTTACAGCTGACAAGTCGATGGTCAGTGCAGATCAGCTCCACGGTAGGTCCTGGTGTCAAGGACATGGGCCCGCATCCGCTGATCCGTGACAATGTAGTCCAGCAGATGTTCTTGCTTGGACCCGGCATGCATCCATGATGTTGTGTGGATGCGCCGATGCCGGAAGAGCGTGTTGGTAATTNCAAGCCCATTGCGAAATCGAGCAGCCGTTACCGTTGTTATTGAGCTGATTGGCCCATGCCTTCTAATCACTCCAGACCAGGTACCAGCATCGTTACAACTCGGGCATTAAGTCCCAACAAGATGACTCTATGAGTGCCCTTTAGCCAGCACCGACAAGGTCAAGACGGCATCTGACCATCGGCCTGCTTGCATCCCTCCACGGATGTTCGTCTTCGGTGGGGCATAAGTAGCCACGACCACCACTCCTCGCCTCCGGTTGATGGGAGGCGAGCCCAAAGTAGCCTGGGGCTTACAGCTTCCCACACCTCACCGCCACGCTCCCACGCCCCCTTCATTCTTTTGTTCAGAATCAGAGCCACACCCTGTTGTTTGGCAGTCTCCTGCCCCGAGTAGAGGACTGTCCACCCCTCATGGTGGCAGGAGCCAGAACCGGTCCACCGGACCTCCTAAATGCCACAGGGATCCAGGCGGTACCGGTCCAGCTCCCGACAGAGGAGTGGCAGCCTCTCCTGTGAGCACATTCCACGTGGCCATCCATAGGGCTTTTTGAAAGCCTCAGAGATTCAATCTCCTGGCTCCGCTGGGGTTTGAGGAGCGTCAGCCTGTCCCCCCGGGGCCTCCGGCACAAGTTATTCAAAATTTACAGTCGTGGTTTTGTGCTAATTAATTGAAGGTGGGGGGTTACCNCCCTCACACCCGTCCAGCCCCCTGGCCGCGCCAAATGAGGAAAGGCCAAACTAGGTCCTCCCGCCTGCCCACACACTGCCGTCGGCACACAGAGACACACACACACACAAACACACACAGACACACACACACACAGACACACACAGACACACAGACCAACAGACACACACACAGACAACACAAGAGACACACACAGACACGCACAGAGAGACACACACAGACAGANAAGACACACACACAGACACACACAGAGACACACACACAGAGACACACCGGAGACACACGCACAGAGAGACACATACAGAGAGAGACACACACACAGGCACCACAAAGACACACACACACACACACAGTCACCACACAGACAGAGAGGAGACACACACAGACAGACACACACAGAGAGACAGACAGAGAGAGACACACACAGACACACACAGTAGACACACACACACACACAGACTCACACAGACACACAGAGACACACACAGAGACACACACACACATACACACTAACACACACNAACACACACACAGACACACACAGTCACACACACCCACACAGACCACAACAACACACGAGAGAGAGAGCGCGCGCAACACACCAGACACACACACACACACATAGGCACACAGACACACACACAGACACACACANACAGACACACACAACATAGACACACAGACACACACANCNAGAGTAATATCCACTCAGCCACTCTCTCGTGGCGAGTTCTAGACACACAGAGACACACACAGACACACACACACAGTCACACACACACAGACACACACACACAGACACACACAGAAAGACAGAGAAACACACACAGACACACCCACGCACAGACACACACACAAAGCAGTAATACACAGCCACTCTCTCACTGGCAGTCAGACACACAGACACACACGCACAGACACACACACACACACACACACACACATCACACACAGACACACACACACACAGACACACACACAGAGACACACACACAGACAGACACACACACACACCAGACACACACACACACACACAGACAGACACACACACACACGCACACACAGAGACACACACACAGAGACACACACACACAGACACACACGCACAGACACACACACAGTCACACACACACACACACACACACACACACACAGACACACACACAGAGACACACACACGACAGACACACACACACACACACAGACACACACAGTCACACCACAGACAGACACACACACAGAGACACGCACACACACACACACACACACACAGTCACACACACAGACAGACACAACGCACACACACACACAGACACANACACACAGACACAGACACACACACACAGACACACACACACACACACACAGACAACACACACACACAGACACACACAGTCACACACACAGACAGACACACACACAGAGACAGCACACACAGAGACACACACACAGAGACACACACACACAGACACACACGCACAGACACACACACAGTCACACAGACACACACACAGTCACACACACACACAGACACACACACAGAGACACACACACAGACACACACACAACACACAGACACACACAGTCACACACACAACAGACACACACACAGAGACACGCACACACAGAGACACACACACAGAGACACACACACACAGACACACACGCACAGACACACACACAGTCACACAGNCACACACACACAGTCACACACACACAGACACACACACAAGACACACACACAACACACACACACACACACAACACACACAGTCACACACACAGACAGACACACACACAGAGACACGCACACACAGAGACACACACACAGAGACACACACACACAGACACACACGCACAGACACACAACAGTCACACAGACACCACACACACAGTCACACACACACACAGACACACACACAGAGACACACACACAGACAGACACACACACACACACACACACAGTCACACACACAGACAGACACACACACAGAGACACGCACACACAGAGACACACACACAGAGACACAGCTAGAGTAATATCCATCAGCCANCTCTCTCACGCAGTGTCNAGACACACACACAGATGTATAAAGAGAGAGATGTGTGTATAAAGAGATGTCTATAAAGAGAGAGATACAGAGAGAGCTGATGTATAAAGAGATAAAGAGAGAGATGTATAAATAAGAGATAAATAAAGAGATTAAACTAACCTGGGGCCTGCTCTCTCACGCTCGCAGCGCCTCCATCATAGCCGCCATGTTCCCCTCTGCCCCCCCCTCACTCCCCTCCCTCCTCCTCCTCCACTCTCTCTATNCACTCTACACACTCTCTATCACTCTNCACACTCTCTCTCTCTACACTCTACTCTCTCACTCTACACACTCTCTCTCTATACACTCTACACACTCTCTNTACACTCTACACACTCTCTATCACTCTACACACTCTCTCTCTCTACACTCTCTCTCTCTNCACTCTACACACTCTCTATACACTCTCACACACTCTCTCTCTCACACTCTACTCTCTCACTCTCACACTCTCTATACACTCTCACACACTCTCTCTCTCTCACTCTACTCTCTATACACTCTCACACTCTCTATACACTCTACACACTCTCTCTCTTACACTCTACTCTCTCACTCTCACACTCTCTATACACTCTACACACTCTCTCTCTCACTCTACTCTCTATACACTCTACACACTCTCTCTCTCTACACTCTACTCTCTATACACTCTACACACTCTCTATACACTCTACACACTCTCTATACACTCTACACACTCTCTCTCTATACACTCTACACACTCTCTATACACTCTACACACTCTCTATACACTCTACACACTCTCTATACACTCTACACACTCTCTCTCTCTACACTCTACTCTCTATACACTCTACACACTCTCTCTCTATACACTCTACTCTCTATACACTCTACACACTCTCTATACACTCTACACACTCTCTCTCTCTACACTCTACTCTCTATACACTCTACACACTCTCTATACACTCTACACACTCTCTCTCTATACACTCTCTCTCTATACACTCTACACACTCTCTCTCTCTCTCACTCTACTCTCTATACACTCTACACACTCTCTCTCTCTACACTCTACTCTCTCTCACTCACACACTCTCTATACACTCTACACACTCTCTCTCACTCACACACTCTCTCTCTCTCACTCTACTCTCTATACACTCTACACACTCTCTATCACTCTACACACTCTCTATNCACTCTACACACTCTCTATNCACTCTACACACTCTCTATCACTCTACACACTCTCTCTCTCTNCACTCTACTCTCTATACACTCTACACACTCTCTCTCTCTCACTCTACTCTCTATACACTCTACACACTCTCTATACACTCTACACACTCTCTCTCTCTCACTCTACTCTCTATCACTCACACACTCTCTATACACTCTACACACTCTCTCTCTATACACTCTACTCTCTATACACTCTACACACTCTCTATACACTCACACACTCTCTATCAACACTCACACACTCTCTATACACTCTACACACTCTCATACACTCTACACACTCTCTATACACTCTACACACTCTCTCTCTCTCACACTCTACTCTCTCTCACTCACACACTCTCTATACACTCACTCACTCTCTCTCTCCACTCTACTCTCTATACACTCTCACACACTCTCTATACACTCTACACACTCTCTCTCTATCACTCTACTCTCTATCACTCACACACTCTCTCACTCTCCACACTCTCTCCCTCACTCTCCCTCTTTCTCACTCTCCACACTCTCTCCCTCCACTCTCCCCTCTTTCTCACTCTCCACACTCTCTCCCTCACTCTCCCTCTTTCTACACTCTCCACACTCTCTCCCTCCACTCTCCCTCTTTCTACACTCTCCACACTCTCTCCCTCACTCTCCCTCTTTCTCACACTCTCCACACTCTCTCCCTCCACTCTCCCCTCTTTCTACACTCTCCACACTCTCTCCCTCCACTCTCCCTCTTTCTCACTCTCCACACTCTCTCCTCCACTCTCCCTCTTTCTACACTCTCCACACTCTCTCCCTCCACTCCCCTCTTTCTACACTCTCCACACTCTCTCCCTCCACTCCCCTCTTTCTACACTCTCCACACTCTCTCCTCCACTCTCCCTCTTTCTACACTCTCCACACTCTCTCCCTCCACTCTCCCTCTTTCTCCTCCACACTCTCCCTCCTCCCTCTTTCTACACTCTCCACACTCTCCCCTCTCACCACTCCACACTCTCCTCTCTCTCTCCACTCTCCCTCCTCTACTCACTCCGACTCTCCCACACTCTCCCCACTCTCTCTTCACTCAATGTAAAGAGACACACAGAGACCCACAGAGTCTCACATAGACTCACATAGACCCACAGAGACTCACATAGACCCACAGAGACACATAGAGATTCACAGTGATTAACAGAGAATCACAGAGACACACAGAGACTCAGAGACACATATATACTTACAGAGACCCACAGAGACCTACAGAGACTCACAGAGATCCACAGAGACACACAGAGACCCACAGAGCACAGAGACCCCAGAGACACACAGAGACCCACAGAGACACACAGACTCACAGAGACACACAGACACAGAGACACACAGAGACACAGAGACCACACAGACACACAGAGACACACAGAGACCACAGAGACTCACAGAGACACACAAAGACCCACAGAGACTCACAGAGACCCACAGAGACCCACATACACACAGAGACTCACAGAGACCCACATAGACTCACAGAGACCCACAGTGACCCACATAGACCCACAGACTCACAGAGACACAGAGACCCACAGAGACACAGAGCCCAGACACACTCACAGAGACCCACAGAGACACACAGAGACCCACAGAGACACAGACACACAGAGACACACAGAGACCCACAGAGACTCACAGAGACACACAAAGACCCACAGAGACTCACAGAGACCCACAGAGACCCACATACACACAGAGACTCACAGAGACCCACATAGACTCACAGAGACCCACAGTGACCCACATAGACCCACAGAGACTCACAGAGACACACAGAGACACACAGAGACCCACAGAGACACACAGAGACCACAGAGACACACAGAGACCCACAGAGACACAGAGACACACAGAGACCCACAGAGACACACAGACACACAGAGACACACAGAGACCCACAGAGACTCACAGAGACACACAAAGACCCACAGAGACTCACAGAGACCCACAGAGACCCACATACACACAGAGACTCACAGAGACCCACATAGACTCACAGAGACCCACAGTGACCCACATAGACCCACAGAGACTCACAGAGACACACAGAGACACATACCCAGCCAAAGTGGTGACGTTGGTTGCAAATGTGGATGAGTTAAATACCACACAGTGGCCACCACGGGGAGAGAGACGCAGACTTCAAATAGACAGAATTCTGGGATCGAACCCACGACCTCCTGTGCACCAGGCGATGTAGTTAACATCTCCTAGCCACCCCGCCCTCCACCCCGTGAGGCCTACCCGCCTCCTGCCGCAAACCTCGCGACTAACCCGGCAGGGCGACTAGGCGAGGCAACGGGGTCCATATTTGGCCACGGTGTTTGTAGTCGATGATTGTCAGCAAGTTGCTCAATTTCAAGTGATATTTATCGATCACTATCCGGCGAGTCGATGCGGTAACAAGGCTCTTGTTGTTAGCTTTCAATAAAAATGTGAAACGTGTCTTGGCTGAGACAAGATGTAAAAAATGTTGCGAAATAAGGACCCCTCCCCGCCAACACCCATGAGGCCTACCGCCTCCCGCCGCAGCCCTCGCGACCAACCCGGCAGAGCGACTAAGCGAGTCACGGGGTCCATATTTGGCAGAGGTGTGTATGGGGGCGAGGATTACTCCCAAGCTTAATCACATTTTACTATCAAATATCCCACGATTCGATGCGGTTACAAGGCTGCTGTGTTGTCCACAACGGGAGGAGATTAATAACAAGCAAGGATTATAACAATTAATGTCAGATAATTAAAATATAAAATGATGCGAAATTTGGACCCCCTCCCCGACACCCCCCGTGAGGCCTACCGACTCCTGCCGCAGGCCTCGCGACTAACCCGGCAGGGCGACTAGGCGACGTGGAGGGGGGCCATATTTGGCAGAGGTGTGTAAGGGTGATTACTCCAGTTAAATAACATTGTACCATCAGCTATGCGACGATTCGATGCGGTAACAAGGCTGCTGTGTTGTTCACAACGTGAGGAGGTTAATAACAAGCAAAGATAATAACAATCAATGTCAGATTATTAAAATATAAATGATGCGAAATTAGGACCCCTCCCCGACACCCCCCTTGAGGCCTACCGACTCCCGCCGCAGGCCTCGCGACGAACCGGCAGGGCAACTAGGCAAGGCCACTGGGGGCCGGGGGGGTGGTCACTTAAAGCGGAGCCAATCTACACCCGTCATCAAGTTGACGTCTCTCATTTACAAACTTGTCATTGGTTCAACACGAACACCACAACACACACATACATACACACACACACACACACACACACTTACACTATACACTACAAACACACACATACACACACAACTACATACANCACCACACACATACACACACACACNACACACACATACACACACACACCATACACTACACCACACACACTACACTACATACACTCAACTACACACACTACACTACACACACACCACATACACTACACACACCACATTACACTACTACACACACACACAACACTACACCATACACTACACACACTACACACTACACCCACACCACAACACNACACATACACTACANCACACACACCACACTACACACACACCACACACACTACACACTACAACAACAACAACCGCCATTCGCCACTAAGTGGCGGTGATGTCACCACGACGCTTGTGCCAGGCCATGTGCACCTTGAGGCCACGTGAAGTGTCGAACGCCCGCTGGCAGGAGGTCACGGGGCGGACCCAGGTGCCACGGGTCGACTGACTGAGATGACCGAAATGACTGGCTGATGCACCACCTGTGCCCCTACTGTACCAACTTGCTGTGCTTTAGCCACCCGGCGCTCCGCTCGTTGTTGTGAGCGTCGCTCCTCTGCCCTCTGTTTTGTTGGAGGGCGACTGCCTCCAACTGCCCAGTAGCGTCCTTCACGAGCCTCCTCCACAGAGGCCGATCTTGACACCGCTGGTACCGGTCATCGGCAAGTCCACTCAGCTCCACGTCCTCCTGTACCACATCACTCCATCTCTTCTCTAGCCCGTGCCGCGCCCGTCTAGCCCCTCGATCCGGCCGAACAAAAGCTGTTTGGGCATGCGGTGGCTGGGCATGCGGGCTACATGGCCCAGCCAACGCAGCCTTGCCTGCCGGAGGAGCTCACTGATGGGACTTTCTCCAGATCTTTCTAGGATTTGTGAGCTCCTCACAATCCAGCCTGCAGGTTAAACCCAAGATGGATCGTAGGCAGGCCAGCCTAAATGTTTATAACTGGCGAAGATGTTCATTTGAGGGGTCCACGTTCCGCAAGTGTAGAGAAGGGAGGGAATGACTGTGGCCAAAAAGACCCAAAGCTTCGTATGGAGCGACAGACCAGGTAGCTTCCACACAGCGTTACGCAACCGATGAAAAGATATTGCCGCTCGAAACGCTCCACTCTCTCCACAACTGCCCCATCACCAATTGGGAGTTGTGGGGGTGGAGTGTCCGATGGTACAAAATACCAGGCAGGTGCTTAGTTTTGTTGGGGCTGATGGTAAGGCCCCACCTCTTAGTGGCACGCTCCAGTCTCAGCAGCAGCGTCTCCAACTCCTCTTCTGAATGAGCAGCTATTACCAAATCATCGGCATACATAACGTGGTTGACCAATAGGGAGCCATCCCTTGATCGCACCCGGGCATCTGTCAGCCTCCCATTGTATCTGTACCAGATGGAAATTCCTCCGGTACAGCTATCGAACGCTTCACGAACTACGCGGTCGAAATAGATGTTAAATAATGTGAGAGCCAGAGGACATCCCTGTCGCACCCAAAGGTGTACAGTGAATGGCCCCAACTCCTGGCCATATAGTTTTACCCGGGCCCGCTCACCATCATGAAGGTCCTTAATGATTGTGAGCAGAGAGTGAGGAGCTCACAAATCCTTGAAAGATCTGGACAAAGTCCCATCGGTGAGCTCCTCCGGCAGGCAACGCTGCGTTGGCTGGGTCATGTAGCCCGCATGCCCAGCCACCGCATGCCTCAACAGCTTTAATATGGCCTACCGATAGTATCATAGACCTTGACCAGGTCAATAAAGCAGAGATGTAGGTCTTCTTGGAATTCCCTACACCTCTGCTGCAGCAGACGGACAGAAAATATGGCATCTGTGCAGCAGAGGTCGCAACCGGGTACCTGATACCCGTAACCTACCCGATACCCGGCTACCCGTACCCGGCCGGGTACGGGTAGCCGTTTGCGACCCTGGTGCGGCCGGGTACGGGTACGAGTAGGCCGTGAGTCACTGGTGAGTCACCGTTTGTCACTCATTTCGGGTAGGGTACGGGTACGGGTAGGCCGTGAGTCACTGGTGAGTCACCGTTTGTCACTCATTTCGGGTAGGGTACGGGTAGGCCGTGAGTCACCGGTGAGTCACCGTTTGTCACTCATATCGGGTAGGGTACGGGTAGGCCGTGAGTCACCTGTGAGTCACCGTTTGTCACTCATTTCGGGTAGGGTACGGGTAGGCCGTGAGTCACCGGTGAGTCACCGTTTGTCACTCATTTCGGGTAGGGTACGGGTAGGCTGTGAGTCACCGTTTGTCACTCATTTCGGGTAGGGTACGGGTAGGCCGTGAGTCACCGGTGAGTCACCGTTTGTCACTCATTTCGGGTAGGGTACGGGTAGGCCGTGAGTCACTGGTGAGTCACCGTTTGTCACTCATTTCGGGTACGGGTAGGCCGTGAGTCACTGGTGAGTCACCGTTTGTCACTCATTTCGGGTAGGGTACGGGTAGGCCGTGAGTCACTGGTGAGTCACCGTTTGTCACTCATTTCGGGTAGGGTACGGGTACGGGTAGGCCGTGAGTCACTGGTGAGTCACCGTTTGTCACTCATTTCGGGTAGGGTACGGGTAGGCAAACGTGAGTCACTGGTGAGTCACCGTTTGTCACTCATTTTGGGTAGGGTACGGGTACGGGTAGGCCGTGAGTCACTGGTGAGTCACCGTTTGTCACTCATTTCGGGTAGGGTACGGGTACGGGTAGACCGTGAGTCACTGGTGAGTCACCGTTTGTCACTCATTTCGGGTAGGGTACGGGTACGGGTAGGCCGTGAGTCACTGGTGAGTCACCGTTTGTCACTCATTTCGGGTAGGGTATGGGTACGGGTAGGGAACGGCTACCCGTACCCGTACCCGGCCGGGTACGAGTACGGGTACCCGTTTGCGACCCTGGTGCGGCCGGGTACGGGTAAGGAATCAAAACCCGTTTGCGACTTCTGCGCTCCGCACAGGACTCAGAGACACCACCACACAGATGCTCTGTATCAACGTTTATTCGCGGGCAATTAGACTGCCTGGGGAAATATTTCGAGCGGAGCGCCCAGCCTGACTCTGACTCCGTACGCAGTCACTCAAACGTTCTACGACGGAGGCTGCGAGAGTCGAGGGAGAAGGAAAATGTAACCTTCGATTTAAAGTTTCTTTAGTGACTGCAGGGATTCATCTTCTTGGTTCTTTCGGTAAAGTCACCACGTAGAAGGGAAATAATAAAATAAAAAAAGACAACATAAAAATATAATTGATAAATAATAAACTTTTCCCCTTTTTTACCAATAAAATAAAAAAATAAAAACCAATAAAATAATAAAAATATTAAACAATAAAATATTAAATTTCGATTTAAAGCTTCTTTCGTGACTGCAGGGATTCATCTTCTTGGCTCTTTCGGTAAAGTCAAGTAGAAGGGAAATAATAAAATAACAAAAATAAAACAAAATACAATTCTCACGACGTTTCGGCCACAACGCAAGCAGCCGTCCTCAGGTGAAGAACAGGTCTGTCGGGAAGACAGCGTCTGAATGAAACGCCACCAGGCTTGGCAGCTTAAATATACGCTGCCAAGCCTGGTGGCGTTTCATTCAGACGCTGTCTTTCCGACAGACCTGATCTTCACCTGAGGACGGCTGCTTGCGTTGTGGCCGAAACGTCGTGAGAATTGTTTTATTATGTTTTATTTTAATTATTTTAAAATTGTTTTATTATGTTTTATTTTATTATTTCAAATTGTATTTATTACGTTTTATTTTTATTATTTTCAAATTGTATTTTATTGTTTTATTTTTATTATTTTCAAATTGTATTTTATTGTTTTATTTTATTATATTCAAATTGTATTTTATTGTTTTATTTTTATTATATTCAAATTGTATTTTATTGTTTTATTTTATTATTTCAAATTGTATTTTATTGTTTTATTTTTATTATTTTCAAATTGTATTTATTGTTTTATTTTTATTATATTCAAATTGTATTTTATTATGCTTTATTATTATTTATGTTTATTTTTTATTATTTTATTATTTCCATTCTACGTGATGCCTTTACCGAAAGAACCAAGAAGATGAATCCCTGCTGCAGTCACGAAAGAAGCTTTAAATCGTATTTTATTGTTAAATTTTTATTATTTTATTATTTCCATTCCACGTGATGCTTTACCGAAAGAACCAAGAAAAAGAGAGCTCACACTCTTAGGTGTTGTCGCTAAAGTCACGTGAGTGAAAATAAATCTTAGAAGTAAAAATTCATAGAAATAAAAATAGAAATAAAATAAGAAAAATCACGACGTTTCGGAGGCAACACAAGTCTCTGTCACAGCTGAATTCACAGCCAGATTTGCTGCTGATACAGCAAATCTGCTGATGCAGCAAATCTGCTGATGCAGCAAATGTGTCTGTGACGGTCCCACCTGATGACGGAGACTTGTGTTGCCTCCGAAACGTCGTGATTTTTCTTATTTTATTTTAATAATAGTTTCATGATTATTTATTTATTTTTTTACTTCTTCTCCCCCACCCTCCCACCCCTCCCCCCCATCCCTCCCCCTCTTCCCCCGCCCCCTCACCCTCCTCCCCTCCCCTACCCTCCCTCCCTCCCACCCACCCCTCCCTCCCACCTACCCTCCTCCCACCCCTCCCCCGCCCCCTCACCCTCCTCCCCTCCCCCTACCCTCCCTCCCTCCCTCCCACCCCTCCCTCCCACCCACCCTCCCTCCCACCCCTCCCCGCCCCCTCACCCTCTCTCCCTCCCCCTACCCCTCCCTCCCTCCACCCTCCCTCCCACCTACCCTCCCCCCTCTTCCCCGCCCCCCTCACCCTCCCTCCCCCCACCCTCCTCCCTCCCACCCCTCCCCCTCTTCCCCGCCCCCTCACCCTCCCTCCCTCCCCTCCCCCTACCCTCCCTCCCTCCCACCCCTCCCTCCCACCCTCCCCCTCTTCCCCCGCCCCCTCACCCTCCTCACCCTCCTCCTACCCTCCCTCCCTCCCTCCCCTCCCCGCCCCCCTCGCCATCCCTCTTCACCCCCCACCCTCGCCCCCCACCCCTCCCCCTCATCTCCATGTGTCTCTGTGTATCTCTATGTGTATCTCTATGTGTGTCTCTATGTGTCTCCGTGTGTCTCTGTGTATCTCTATGTATCTCTATGTGTCTCTATGTGTCTCCGTGTGTCTCTCCGTGTCTCTATATATCTCTATGTGTCTCCGTGTGTCTCTATGTGTCTCTGTGTCTCTATGTGTCTCCGTGTGTCTCTGTGTGTCTCTGTGTGTCTCCGTGTGTCTCTATGTCTCTGTGTGTCTGTGTGTGTCTCTGTGTGTCTTANGTGTCTCTGTGTGTGTCTCTGTGTCTCNGTGTGTCTGTGTCTCTGTCTCTATGTGTCTCCGTGTCTGTATCTCTATGNGTGTGTCTCTATGTGTCTCTATGAGTCTGTGTCTCTATGTGTCTCTATGTGTGTCTCTGAGTCTCTGTGTCTCTGTGTCTCTATGTGTCTCTCCCGTGTCTCTATGTATCTCTATGTGTCTCCGTGTGTCTCCGTGTCTCCGTGTGTCTCTATGTATCTCTATTAGTCTCTATGTATCTCTATGTGTCTCTATTTATCTCTCTGTCTCTCTATTAGTCTCTATATATCTCTATGGTCTCTATGTATCTTTATGGAGAGAGGGGAGGGGGAAAGAGAGAGGGAGGAGAGGTAATGGATATAGAGAGGGGGGTGAGTTGCTAATCTCTGCGTCTAAAAACCACACCCTGCGTCAGATCTCTGCATCACCCCACACAGAGACCCATAGACACACCACACAGAGACCCATAGACTCACCACACAGAGACCCATAGACTCATCACCCACATAGAGACCCATAGACTCATCATCACCACACAGAGACCCATAGACTCAACATAGAGACCCATAGACTCATCATCACCACACAGAGACCCACAGACTCATCACCACCACACAGAGACCCATAGACTCATCACACACAGAGACCCATAGACTCACCACCACACAGAGACCCATAGACTCATCACCACCACACAGAGACCACAGACTCACACAGACTCACCACACAGACCCATAGACTCATCACCACACAGAGACCCACAGACACCACACAGACTCATCACCACCACACAGAGACCCAGAGACTCACCACACACAGAGACCCATAGACTCACCACCACACAGAGACCCACAGACTCATCACCACCACACAGAGACCCGTAGACTCATCACCACACAGAGACCCACAGACTCACCACACACAGAGACCATAGACTCACACAGAGACCCACAGACTCACCACACACAGAGACCATAGACTCACCACCACACAGAGACCCACAGACTCATCACCACCACACAGAGACCCGTAGACTCACCACCACCACACAGAGACCCACAGACTCACCACCACACAGAGACCCACAGACTCATCACCCCACACAGAGACCCATAGACTCACCACATAGAAACCCATAGACTCATCACCACCACACAGAGACCCATAGACTCACCACCACACAGAGACCCATAGACTCACCACCACCACACAGAGACCCGTAGACTCACCACCACCACACAGAGACCCATAGACTCATCACCACCACACAGAGACCCATAGACTCACCACCACCACACAGAGACCCACAGACTCACACCACACACAGAGACCCATAGACTCATCACCACCACACAGAGACCCGTAGACTCACACCACACACAGAGACCCACAGACTCACCACCATACACCCACACAGAGACCCACAGACTCACCACCACCACACAGAGACCCACAGACTCACCACACACACAGAGACCCATAGACTCACCACCACCACACAGAGACCCATAGGCTCATCATGTATGGCTATGCCAATGTGTCTGTCTACGATTGCCTATCATTGTCTGTGTCCCTGTCTCTCTGTGTGTCCATGTGTCTGTGTGTGTACTGTGTGTGTCTGTGTGTCTGTCTGTGTATCTGTGTGTGTCTGTGTCTCTGTGTGTGTCTGTGTGTGNCTCTGTGTGTGTCTGTGTGTCTCTGTGTCTCTGTGTGTGTCTCTGTGTGTGTGTCTGTGTGTGTATGTCTATGTGTGTTTCTGTCTGTCTGTGTGTATCTGTGTATCTGTGTGTGTGTCTGTGTCTATGTGTGTGTGTATGTGTCTATGTGTCTATGTGTGTGTCTGTGTGTGTGTCTATGTGTGTCTGTGTGTGTGTCTGTGTGTGTGTGTAGTGTCTGTGTGTCTATGTGTGTCTGTGTGTGTGTCTGTGTGTGTGTCTGTGAGCGTGTCTGTGAGTGTGTATGTCTATGTGTGTGTCTGTGTGTGTGTCTGTGTGTGTGTGTCTGTGAGTGTGTATGTCTATGTGTGTGTCTGTGTGTGTGTCTGTGAGTGTGTCTGTGTATGTCTATGTGTGTGTCTGTGTGTGTATCTGTGTGTGTGTCTGTGTGTCTGTGAGTGTGTATGTCTATGTGTGTGTCTGTGTGTGTGTGTCTGTGTGTGTGTCTATGAGTGTGTCTGTGTCTGTGTGTGTGTCTGTGTGTGTATGTCTGTGTGTGTATGTCTGTGTGTGTGTCTGTGTGTATGTCTGTGTGTGTGTCTGTGTGTGTGTATGTCTGTGTGTGTGTCTGTGTGTGTGTGTGTCTGTGTGTGTGTCTGTGTGTGTGTCTGTGTGTGTGTATGTCTGTGTGTGTGTCTGTGTGTGTCTGTGTGTGTGTGTGTCTGTGTGTGTGTATGTCTGTGTGTGTGTCTGTTGTGTCTGTGTGTGTGTGTGTCTGTGTGTGTGTATGTCTGTGTGTGTGTCTGTGTGTGTCTGTGTGTATGTCTGTGTGTGTGTCTGTGTGTGTGTCTGTGTGTGTTTGTGTGTGTGTGTGTCTGTGTGTGTGTGTGTGTGCTATGTGTGTGNGTGTGTGTANGTGTGTGTGTCTTTGTGTGTGTGAATCTGTGTGTGTGTGTCNGTGTGTGTGTATGTCTGTGTGTGTGTGTGTGTCTGTGTGTGTGTGTCTGTGTATGTCTGTGTGTGNCTGTGTGTGTGTGTATGTGTGTGTGTCTGTGTGTGTATCTGTGTATGTGTCTGTGTGTGTCTGTGTTGCTGCTCATCATGACAGTGACGCTGGGTGTGGCATTTGTGGGAGGAGCCACGGTGCCGGTGGGAGGAGCCACGGTGCCGGTGGGAGGGGCCACGGGGTGTGTGGGCGGGGCCACGGGGTGTGTGGGCGGGGCCACGGGGCCGGTGGGCGGGGCCACGGTGCCGGTGGGCGGGGCCACGGGGCCGGTGGGCGGGGCCACGGTGCCGGTGGGAGGAGCCACGAGGCTGGTGGGAGGAGCCACGGGGCCGGTGGGCGGGGCTAGTTTTGCTGGTGGGCGGGGCTACAGGTCTGGGGGGCGTGCTCTGATAGAGAGACGACGCCCCATCGATCTGCACAACGATATTTAAGTCTCGACGCAGCGGGAGACACNGGGAGACACGGGGAGAGACACGAGGGGAGAGAGACACGCGGAGACGGGGGGAGAGACGCGGGGAGAGACACGGGGAGACGGAGAGACACGGGGAGAGACGCGGAGAGACGGGGGTGAGAGACACGGGGAGAGANGCGGGAGAGACACGCGGGGAGAGACACGCGGGGGGAGACACACGGGGAGAGAGAGAGAGACACGGGGGAGACACGGGGGNGAGACAGAGAGACACGCGGGGAGAGACAGGGGGAGACAGGAGGGAGACGGGGAGAGAGACACGGGGAGACACGGGGGAGAGACACGGGGAGAGACACGGGGGGAGAGACACGCGGAGAGGGAGACACGCGGAGAGGGAGACACNGGGAGAGAGACACGAGGAGAGACAGAATCTGATAGTGCAGCAGTAGAAAAGACGCAGACAGATGTCTAGACAGGGGAGAGTGTGAGAGAGAATGAGTGAAATAAGAGAGAGATAAGGGAGAGACAAGAGTGAGTGAGAGAGATAAGGGTGTGAGAGTGAGAAGAGAGAGATAAGAGAGAGATAAGAAAGAAAGATAAGAGTGAGTGAGAGAGATAAGGGAGACTGAGTGAGTGTGAGACTGACAGTGAGTGACTGTGTGAGTGAGTGACTGAGTGAATAAGTGACTGAGTGAGTGTGAGACTGACTGAGTGAGTGACTGAGTGAATAAGTGACTGAGTGAGTGTGAGACTGACTGAGTGAGTGACTGAGTGAATAAGTGACTGAGTGTGTGAGACTGACTGAGTGAGTGACTGAGTGAATAAGTGACTGAGTGAGTGTGAGACTGACTGAGTGAGTGACTGAGTGAATAAGTGACTGAGTGTGAAACTGACTGAGTGATTGTGCGAGTGTGAGACTGAGAGAGTGAGTGACTGTGTGAGTGAGTGACTGAGTGACTGACTAAGTGACTGAGTGACTGACTAAGTGACTGAGTGAGTGTGAAACTGACTGAGTGATTGTGCGAGTGTGAGAGTGACTGAGTGACTGAGTGACTGACTGAGTGACAGAGTGAGTGTGTGAGTGAGAAACTGAGTGAGTGATTCGTGATGTCTGAACATCGTGCTGTGAACCTACGGGGTGATCATTCCGCGGTGATCATTCACCCTGCCGCTAACCCTCCACCACCATGTCCACCTCACCACACCACCACCACACCACCACCATGTCCACCTCACCACACCACCACCACACCACCACCACCTCACCACCACCACCAGCATCAGAGAAGACTCAGCTAGCCGGACTGAACGCGAGATTCGCCGGCTACTTGCTGGAGGTGCGGCGCTTGGAGCTAAGAAACTCCGAGCTTGAGGAGCAGGTGGGGGGTTAGTGGGGGGTTGGTGGGGGGATTAGTGGGGGGATTGGTGGGGGGGAAAGGCGCACGGCTTCTGCGTCGCTGCTGCTGCTGCAGGAGGAGGGGGAGGCGATGCAGGAGGTCAAGCGGAGGTTGGGCGAGCTGGCGAGAGACAAGGAGCGGGTGAGTGGGTGGGTGAGTGGGTGAGTGGGTGGGTGAGTGGGTGAGTGGGTGGGTGGGTGAGTGGGTAGGTGGGTGGGTGGGTGAGTGAGTGTGTGAGTGGGTGGTGGGTGAGTGGTGGATGGGTGAGTGGGTGGGTGAGTGGTGGGTGGGGTGGGTGAGTGGGTGGGTGGGTGAGTGGGTAGGTGGGTGGGTGGGTGAGTGAGTGTGTGAGTGGGTGGGTGGGTGAGTGGGTGGATGGGTGAGTGGGTGGGTGAGTGGGTGGGTGAGTGGGTGGGTGAGTGGGTGGGTGGGTGGTTGGGTGAGTGGGTGAGTGGGTGAGTGAGTGGGTGGGTGAGTGGGTGGGTGGGTGAGTGGGTGAGTCAGTGGGGGGGTGGGTGGGGGGTGGGTGAGTGGTAGGGTGAGTGGGAGAGTGGGTGGTGGGTGAGTGAGTGGGTGGGTGAGTGAGTGGGTGGGTGAGTGAGTGAGTGAGTGGGTGGGTGGGTGAGTGGGTGGGTGGGTGAGTGGGTGGCTAGAGAAGAGGTGGACTGATACGGTACCAGAGGACATGGAGCTGAGTGAACTTGCCACACCCCCACCCTCCCACCCACCCTCCCACCCACCCTCCCACCCACCCTCCCACCCTCCCACCCACCCTCCCACCCCCTCACCCACCTCTCACCCACCCACCCAACCACCCCCACCCACCCCCCACCTCACCCACTCACCCACCCACCCACCCACTCACCCANCCCCCACCCACTCACCCACTCACCCACCCACCCACCTACTCACCCACCCACCCCCACTCACCCACCCACTCACCCACCCACCCACCCACTCACCCACCCACCCACCCACTCANCCACCCACCCACCCACTCACCCACCCACCCACCCACTCACCCACCCACCCACCCACTCACCCACCCACCCACCCACTCACCCACCCACCCACCCACTCACCCACCCACCCACCCACCCACTCACCCACTCACCCCCACCCACCCCCCACCTCACCCACCCACCCACCCAACCACCCACCCCCCACCCACTCACCACTCACTCACCCACCCACCCANCCACTCACCCACCCACTCACTCACCCACCCACCACCANCCCNCCCCACCCCCCCCTCACCCACCCACTCACTCACTCACTCACCCACCCACCCACCCCCCCCACCCACCCACTCACTCACTCACTCACCCACCCACCCACCCCCCCCGTGTCACCCACCCACTCACTCACTCACTCACCCACCCACCCACCCACTCACCCACCCACCCACTCACCCACCCACCTCACCCCCACCCACCCCCACCCACCCCCAGCTATCCCAAGACACCGACAGCCTCCACCACTGCGTCCTCCGTGCCGAGGCCGCCCTGGAGTCCGACGCGGCGCGCCGCCACCTCGCGCAGGAGGAGGCCACTCGCCAGCGCCGCCGGCGGGCGACGAGGGGCGGCGGGGCCAGGGTCTGACGTTTCGGGCCACGAGCCTCGAGCAGCAGCTGGCCGAGATGTCGGCGCAGCACGAGGAGACCGTGGCCAGGATGATGGTGGAGGTGCTGGAGGCGGTCGAGGTCAGACGAGGTGGAGGTGGTGGTGGAGGTGGTGAGGTGGTGGAGGTGGTGTGATGGAGCGTCTCATCGTCAGCGTCGTCGTCGATGATGATGGGACGCACTGACACAGGGGTGAGTGGGTGGGTGAGTGGGTGAGTGAGTGGTGAGTGAGTGGGTGGGTGGGTGGGTGAGTGGGTGGGTGANTTGGTGGTGGTGAGTGAGTGGGTGGTGGTGGGTGAGTGAGTGGTGGTGGTGAGTGGNTGAGTGAGTGAGTGAGTGAGTGGGTGGGTGAGTGGGTGAGTGGTGGGTGAGTGAGTGGGTGAGTTAGTGGTGGGTGAGTGGTGGGTTAGTGGGTGAGTGAGTGGGTGGGTGGGTGAGTGAGTGGGTGGGTTAGTGGGTGAGTGGGTGGGTTAGTGGGTGGGTGAGTGAGTGGGTGGGTGGGGTGAGTGGGTGAGTGGGTGGGTTAGTGGGTGAGTGGGTGGGTGAGTGGGTGAGTGAGTGGGTGAGTGGTTGGGTTAGTTGGTGAGTGGGTGAGTGGGTGGGTGAGTGGGTGGGTGGGTGAGTGAGTGGGTTGGTGGGTGAGTGAGTGGGTGGTGGGTGAGTGGGTGAGTGGGTGGGTTAGTGGGTGAGTGGGTGGTGAGTGGGTGAGTGAGTGGGTGAGTGGGTGAGTGAGTGGATGATCTCGTGACCCCCAGCAGGATCTGTTGGCCACGCTGAGGGGGCTTCAGCCATCGAAGGAGTCCCAGCGAGGGGGTGACGAGGTGGAGGTGGACGAGGTGGACGAGGTGGAGGAGGTGGAGGAGGTGGAGGAGGCTTTGGCCGAGAATGAGAAGATGATTAAAGAGGTGTGCGGGGGGAGGGGGTAGGAGGTTAAACATCGTCAACACCATCCCCCTGACCCTCACCCACCTCACCACTGTGTACCTCACCACCCTCACCACCCTCACCACTGTGTACCTCACCACCCTTACCACCCTCACCACTGTGTACCTCACCACCCTCACCACCCTCACTACTGTGTACCTCACCCCCCTCACCACCCTCACCACTGTGTACCTCACCACCCTCACCACCCTCACCACTGTGTACCTCACCCCCCTCACCACCCTCACCACTGTGTACCTCACCCCCCTCACCACTGTGTACCTCACCCCCTCACCACTGTGTACCTCACCCCCTCACCACCCTCACCACTGTGTACCTCACCCCCTCACCACCCTCACCACTGTGTACCTCACCACCCTCACCACCCTCACCCCCTCACCACCCTCACCACTGTGTACCTCACCCCCTCACCACCCTCACCCCCTCACCACTGTGTACCTCACCCCCTCACCACCCTCACCACCCTCACCACTGTGTACCTCACCCCCCTCACCACCCTCACCCCCTCACCACTGTGTACCTCACCCCCTCACCACCCTCACCCCCTCACCACTGTGTACCTCACCCCCCTCACCACCCTCACCCCCCTCACCACTGTGTACCTCACCCCCTCACCCACCTCACCCCCCTCACCACTGTGTACCTCACCCTCACCACCCTCACCACTGTGTACCTCACCCCTCACCACTGTGTACCTCACCCTCCTCACCACCCTCACCCACCTCACCACTGTGTACCTCACCACCCTCACCCCCTCACCACTGTGTACCTCACCCTCCTCACCACTGTGTACCTCACCCCCTCACCCCCCTCACCACTGTGTACCTTACCCTCCTCACCACCCTCACCCACCTCACCACTGTGTACCTCACCCCCCTCACCCCCCTCACCACTGTGTACCTCACCCCCCTCACCCCCCTCACCACTGTGTACCTCACCCCCTCACCCCCTCACCACTGTGTACCTCACCCCCCTCACCCCCTCACCACTGTGTACCTCACCCCCTCACCACCCTCACCACTGTGTACCTCACCCCCTCACCACTGTGTACCTCACCCCACAGGGCCGCGTCTGCCTCGCTGCTCTGGGCGTCTCTCTGCCTCACCACCCTCACCCCCCTCACCACTGTGCCCCTCACCCCCCTCACCACTGTGCCCCTCACCCTCACACCCCTCACCCCCTCACCACTGCGCCCCTCACCCCTCACCACCCCCAGGGCCGCGTCTCCCTCACCGCTCTGCGCGTCTCCCTGCGAGCGGCTGTGTACCTCACCCCCCTCACCCCTCACCACCCCCTCACCACTGTGCCCCTCACCCCCCTCACCCCCTCACCCCTGTGCCCCTCACCCCTCACCACCCCCAGGGCCGCGTCTCCCTCACCGCCCTGCGCGTCTCTCTGCGAGCGGCTGTGCCCCTCACCCCTCACCCCCCTCACCACTGTGTACCTCACCCCCTCACCACCCTCACCCCCCTCACCACCCTCACCACTGTGTACCTCACCCCCCTCACCACCCTCACCCACCTCACCACTGTGTACCTCACCCCCCTCACCACCCTCACCCCCCTCACCACTGTGTACCTCACCCCCTCACCACCCTCACCACTGTGTACCTCACCCCCTCACCACTGTGTACCTCACCCCCCTCACCCCCCTCACCACTGTGTACCTCACCCCCCTCACCACCCTCACCACTGTGTACCTCACCCCCTCACCACCCTCACCACTGTGTACCTCACCCCCTCACCACTGTGTACCTCACCCCCCTCACCACTGTGTACCTCACCCCCTCACCACCCTCACCACTGTGTACCTCACCACCCTCACCACTGTGTACCTCACCCCCTCACCACCCTCACCACTGTGTACCTCACCCCCTCACCACCCTCACCACTGTGTACCTCACCCCCCTCACCACCCTCACCACTGTGTACCTCACCCCCTCACCACCCTCACCACTGTGTACCTCACCCCCCTCACCACCCTCACCACTGTGTACCTCACCCCCCTCACCCACCTCACCACTGTGTACCTCACCCCCTCACCACTGTGTACCTCACCCCCCTCACCACTGTGCCCCTCACCCCCCTCACCACTGTGTACCTCACCCCCTCACCACTGTGTACCTCACCCCCTCACCACCCTCACCCCCCTCACCCCCTCACCACTGTGTACCTCACCCCCTCACCACCCTCACCCCCCTCACCCCCCTCACCACTGTGTACCTCACCCCCTCACCACTGTGCCCCTCACCCCCTCACCACTGTGCCCCTCACCCTCACCCCCTCACCACTGCGCCCCTCACCACCCTCACCACCCCCCAGGGCCGCGTCTCCCTCACCGCCCTGGGCGTCTCTCTGCGAGTGGCTGTGTACCTCACCCCCTCACCCTGTGCCCCTCACCCTCACCCCCCTCACCACCCTCACCCCTCACCCTCACCCCCTCACCACTGTGTACCTCACCCTCACCACCCTCANCCCTGTGCCCCTCACCCCCACAGGGCCGCGTCTCCCTCACGGCTCTGCGCGTCTCCCTGCGAGTGGCTGTGCGCGAGTCGGAGTCTCAGCGCCGTCTGGCGGCCTCGCTGGCGCTGCAGCGCGGCAGCGGGGCGAGGACCACGTGGTCGCGCTCGCGGCCAATCAGGTGCGAGCAGTGGGGGGAGGGTGACACTTGTGGCCAATCAGGTGCGAGCAGTGGGGGGAGGGGTGTGACACTCGTGGCCAATCAGGTGCGAGTAGCGGGGGGGGTCAAGGGGGGGGTGACACTCGTGGCCAATCAGGTGCAAGCATTGGGGGGTCAAGGGGGGGGGTGACACTCGTGACCAATCAGGTGCAAGCACCAGGGGGGTTTCAAGAAGGGGGGTGACACTCCCGGCCAATCAGGTGCGAGTAGCGGGGGGGGATTCAAGGGGGGGTGACACTTGCGACCAATCAGGTGCGAGCAGTGGGGGGAGGGGTGTGACACTCGTGGCCAATCAGGTGCGAGTAGCGGGGGGTTCAAGGGGGGGTGACACTCGTGACCAATCAGGTGCAAGTAGCGGGGGGGTTCAAGGGGGGGGGTGACACTCGCGACCAATCAGGTGCAAGTAGCGGGGGGGGTTCAAGGGGGGGGTGACACTCGCGACCAATCAGGTGCAAGTAGCGGGGGGGGTTCAAGGGGGTGGGGGTGACACTTGTGACCAATCAGGTGCAAGTAGCGAGGGGGGTTCAAGGGGGGGGGTGACACTTGCGACCAATCAGGTGCAAGTAGCGGGGGGGTGTTCAAGGGGGGGGGTGACACTTCCGACCAATCAGGTGCAAGTAGCGGGGGGGTTCAAGGGGGGGGGTGACACTTGTGACCAATCAGGTGCAAGTAGCGGGGGGGGGTTCAAGGGGGGGTGACACTTGCGACCAATCAGGTGCAAGTAGCGGGGGGGGTTCAAGGGGGGGGGGTGACACTCGTGACCAATCAGGTGCGAGTAGCGGGGGGGGGGTTCAAGGGGGGGGGGTGACACTCGTGACCAATCAGGTGCGAGTAGCGGGGGGGTTCAAGGGGGGGTGACACTTGCGACCAATCAGGTGCGAGTAGCGGGGGGGGTTCAAGGGGGGGGTGACACTCGCGACCAATCAGGTGCAAGTAGCTGGGGGGGGTTCAAGGGGGGGGGTGACACTCGCGACCAATCAGGTGCAAGTAACNGGGGGGGTTCAAGGGGGGGGGTGACACTCGCGGCCAATCAGGTGCAAGGAGCNGGGGGGGGGGTCAAGGGGGGGGTGACACTTGCTACCAATCAGGTGCGAGTAGCGGGGGTTCAAGGGGGGTGACACTCGCGGCCAATCAGGTGCAAGTAGCGGGGGGGGTTCAAGGGGGGGGGTGACACTCGCGACCAATCAGGTGCAAGTAGCGGGGGGGGGTTCAAGGGGGGGGGTGACACTCGCGACCAATCAGGTGCAAGTAGCTGGGGGGGGTTCAAGGGAGGGGTGACACTCGCGACCAATCAGGTGCAAGTAACGGGGGGGGGGTTCAAGAAGGGGGGTGACACTTGCGACCAATCAGGTGCAAGTAGCTGGGGGGGTTCAAGGGGGGGGTGACACTTGCGACCAATCAGGTGCGAGTAGCGGGGGGAGGTCCAANGGGGGGGTGACACTTGCGACCAATCAGGTGCGAGTAGCGGGGGGGTTCAANGGGGGGGGTGACACTTGCGACCAATCAGGTGCGAGTAGCGGGGGGGTTCAAGGGGGGGGGTGACACTTGCGACCAATCAGGTGCGAGTAGCGGGGGGTTCAAGGGGGGGGGGTGACACTCGCAACCAATCAGGTGCAAGCAGCTAGGAGATGTTGACTACCTCGCCTGGTACACAGGAGGTCGTGGGTTCGATCCTGACCCTGACACCACAGCGGCTAGGAGATGTCGACTACCTCGCCGGGTACGCAGGAGGTCGTGACGACGCCTGCTGCTGCTGTCTGCGTCTCTCTCCCCGTGGTAGAGGTCGCAACCGGTACCGATACCCGTACCCTACCCGATACCCGGCTACCCGTACCCGGCCAGGTACGGGTACCCGTTTGCGACCCTGGTGCGGCCGGGTACGGGTACGGGTGTAAGGAATCAAAACCCGTTTGCGACTTCTGCCCGTGGTGGCCACAGCGTGGATTTGTCTCTCTGGGTCCCCCCCTCCCCACAATTCAGTGGAGGTGTGATGATGATCATGATGGTGACGGTGGTGACGATGATGGTGGTGACGATGGTGATGGTGACGATGGTGACGATGGTGATGGTGACGATGATGATGATAGTGGTGGTGACGATGGTGACGATGGTGATGATGACGATGGTGACGATGATGATGGTGACGGTGGTGACGATGATGGTGGTGACGATGGTGACGATGGTGATGGTGACGATGATGATGATAGTGGTGGTGACGATGGTGACGATGGTGATGATGACGATGGTGACGATGATGATGGTGACGGTGGTGACGATGATGGTGGTGACGATGGTGACGATGGTGATGGTGACGATGATGATGATAGTGGTGGTGACGATGGTGACGATGGTGATGATGACGATGGTGACGATGATGATGGTGACGGTGGTGACGATGATGGTGGTGACGATGGTGACGATGGTGATGGTGACGATGATGATGATAGTGGTGGTGACGATGGTGACGATGGTGATGATGACGATGGTGACGATGATGATGGTGACGATGATGATGGTGACGATGGTGATGGTAACGATAGTGACGATGATGGTGATGGTGACGATGGTGACGATGGTGATGATGATGATGGTGATGATGACGATGATGGTGACGGTGATGATGATGGTGACGACGATGGTGACGACGATGGTGACGATGGTGACGATGGTGATGATGATGATGGTGATGATGACAATGATGGTGACCGTGATGATGATGGTGACGACGATGGTGACGATGGTGATGATGATGGTGGTGACAATGGTGATGATGGTGATGGTGACAATGGTGATGATGGTGATGGTAATGATGGTGACGACGATGGTGATGACGATGGTGACGATGGTGGCGACGTGGTGCAGGAGGTGATCTCGACCCTGGAGGGCCATCTGCAGTCTGTCCGCGGGGAGATTCGCTCGCAGCTGCAGCGGCACCAGCAGACGCTCAACGCCAAGATGGTTCTGGACAATGAGATTTCCATGTACAGGTGGGTGAGTTGGTCAACGTGCGAGCTCCCTTACAGAACGCGAAGACCCAGAGACTCATCACCACCACACAGAGACCCATAGACTCACCACCACTACACAGAGACCCATAGACTCACACAGAGACCCATAGACTCACCACCACCACACAGAGACCCATAGACTCACCACCACCACAGAGACCATAGACTCACCACCACCACACAGAGACCCATAGACTCACCACCACCACACAGAGACCCATAGACTAATCACCACCACACAGAGACCCATAGACTCATCACCACACAGAGACCCGTAGACTCACCACCACACAGAGACCCATAGACTCACCACCACACAGAGACCCATAGACTCATCACCACCACACAGAGACCCACAGACTCACCACCACTACACAGAGACCCATAGACTCGTCACAATCTGTGAATTTCTTTCTGGTGCAGGAAGCTACTGGACGGGGAGGAAAGAAGAGTTCCCATCCCTCCAAGTCCTAAGATCGTGTCTAAGAAAGAACCTACGACCCCTAAGACCGTGTCTAAGGAAGAACCTAAGACTCCTAAGATTGTGTCTAAGGAAGAACCTAAGACCCCAAAGATTGTGTCTAAACAAGAACCTAAGACCCCTAAGATCGTCTCTAAGGAAGAACCTTCGACCCCTAAGATCGTGTCTAAGGAAGAACCTACGACCCCTAAGATCGTGTCTAAGGAAGAACCTTCGACCCCTAAGATCGTGTCTAAGGAAGAACCTAAGACCCCTAAGACCGTCACTAAGGAAGAACCTTCGACCCCTAAGATCGTGTCTAAGGAAGAACCTACGACCCCTAAGATCGTGTCTAAGGAAGAACCTAAGACCCCTAAGATCATGTCTCAGGAAGAACCTAAGACCCCTAAGATCGCGTCTAAGGAAGAACCTAAGACCCCTAAGATCGTGTCTAAGGAAGAACCTAAGATCGTGTCTAAAGAAGAACCTACGACCCCTAAGATCGTGTCTAAGGAAGAACCTAAGACCCCTAAGATCATGTCTCAGGAAGAACCTAAGACCCCTAAGATCGCGTCTAAGGAAGAACCTAAGACCCTAAGATCGTGTCTAAGGAAGAACCTAAGATCGTGTCTAAGAAGAACCTACGACCCCTAAGATCGTGTCTAAGGAAGAACCTACAACCCCTAAGATCGTGTCTAAGGAAGAACCTTCGACCCTAAGATCATGTCTAAGAAAGAACCTATGACCCCAAAGACCGTGTCTACGGAAGAACCTAAGATTGTGTCTAAGGAAGAACCTACGACCCCTAAGATCATGTCTAAGGAAGAACCTACGACCCCTAAGATCGTGTCCAAGCAAGATCCTATGACCCCTAAGACCGTCTCTAAGGAAGAACCTAAGACCCTAAGATCGTGTCCAAGCAAGATCCTACGACCCCTAAGATTGTGTCTAAGGAAGAACCTACGACCCCTAAGACCGTCTCTAAGGAAGAACCTACGACCCCTAAGATCGTGTCTAAGGAAGAACCTAAGACGCCTAAGACCGTCTCTAAGGAAGAACCTATGACCCCTAAGATCGTGTCTAAGGAAGAACCTAAGACCCTAAGATTGTCTCTAAGGAAGAACCTAAGACCCCTAAGACCGTGTCTAAGGAAGAACCTAAGGCCCCTAAGATCGTGTCTAAGGAAGAACCTATGACCTCTAAGACCGTCTCTAAGGAAGAACCTAAGACCTCTAAGATCGTGTCTAAGGAAGAACCTAAGACCCTAAGATCGTGTCTAAGGAAGAACCTACGACCCTAAGACCGTCTCTAAGGAAGAACTTAAGACCGTCTCTAAGGAAGAACCTAAGACCCCTAAGACCGTCTCTAAGGAAGAACCTAAGACCCCTAAGATCATGTCTAAGGAAGAACCTAAGACGTCTCTAAGGAAGAACCTAAGATTGTCTCTAAGGAAGAACCTACGACCCCTAAGATCGTGTCTAAGGAAGAACCTACGACCCCTAAGACCGTCTCTAAGGAAGAACCTAAGATCGTGTCTAAGGAAGAACCTACGACCCCAAAGATCATCTCTAAGGAAGAACCTACGACCCCTAAGATCGTGTCTAAGGAAAACCTACGACCCCTAAGATCGTGTCTAAGGAACAACCTACGACCCTAAGATCATGTCTAAGGACGAACCTACAACCCCTAAGATCGTGTCTAAGGAACAACCTACGACCCTAAGATCGTGTCTAAGGAACAACCTAAGATCGTGTCTAAGGAAGAACCTACGACCCCTAAGATCATGTCTAAGGAACAACCTACAACCCCTAAGATCGTGTCTAAGGAACAACCTAAGATCGTGTCTAAGGAAGAACCTATGACCCCTAAGATCGTGTCTAAGGAACAACCTAAGATTGTGTCTAAGGAACAACCTACGACCCTAAGATCGTGTCTAAAGAACAACCTAAGAGCGTGTCTAAGGAAGAACCTACAACCCCTAAGATCGTGTCTAAGGAAGAACCTACGACCCCTAAGATCGTGTCTAAGGAGGAACCTACGACCCCTAAGATCGTGTCTAAGGAGGAACCTACGACCCCTAAGACCGTGTCTAAGGAAGAACCTAAGATCGTGTCTAAGGAAGAACCTAAGTCCCCTAAGATCGTGTCTAAGGAAGAACCTACGACCCTAAGACCCCCAAGGAAGCACCAGAGCCCCTAAGGCTGGCCCTGAAGAGGCGCAGGATGAGGAGGAGGAGGAGGAGTTAGGGGAGGTGGTGGTGGAGGAGGAGATCGTCCCTGTGTTTCACCCAGAGAGGGGAACGGAGTCGTCGCCTCCTCCATCCTACGCCTCCCTCGTGGACGAGGAGGTGAAGGAGGTGGTGGAGGAGGTGGTGGAGGAGGTGGTGGAGGAGGAGGAGGTGAAGGAGGTTGTGAGGAGGGCGGAGAAGGACGTTCCCGCGAAAGAGGTTGTGTCAAAAAGTTGAAGCAGGAGGTTGTGAAGAAAGACGCGGAGGAGGAGGAGGAGGAGGTGGCGGTGGTGATGAGGAAGGCTACGAAGATGCGGATGGTGGAGGCGATGAAGTCTGAGAGGACGGAGGTGGAGGAGGTGGTGGAGGAGGTGGTGGAGGTGGTGGAGGAGATGGAGGAGGTGGAGGTGGTGGAGGAGGTGGAGGAGGTGGTGGAGGTGGAGGTGGTGGAGGAGGTGGTGGAGGAGGTGGTGGAAGCCGCTGTTGTTGGGGCTGAAGTTGAACTTGAAGAAGCCGAACTTGAAGTTGAACTTGAAGAAACTGAAGAATCCAAAGGCAACGGAATCACAACCGAGGCCAAAGAAACCGAGGAGTCTGCAGAAGTTGAAGCAACTAAAGCTGTCGAAGAAGTTGAAGCAACTGCAGAGGTTCAATCTGACGAGGTTGAGGCAACCCAAGCCGCTGAAGACGTTGACGCCGCTGAAGACGTTGAAGTTGGAGCCGCTGAAGAAATTGATGCAACCCAAGCCACTGAAGAAGTTGATGCAACTGAAGACGCTGAAGTTGAAGCAACCCAAGCCGCTGAAGAAGTTGATGCCACTGAAGACGTTAAAGTTGGAGCCGCTGAAGAAGTTGATGCAACTGAAGACGTTAAAGTTGATGCCGCTGAAGTTGATGCAACCCAAGCCGCTGAAGGAGTTGACGCCGCTGAAGACGTTGAAGTTGGAGCCGCTGAAGAAGTTGATGCAACTGAAGACGTTGAAGTTGATGCCGCTGAAGTTGATGCAACCCAAGCCGCTGAAGAAGTTGACGCCGCTAAAGACGTTGAAGTTGGAGCCGCTGAAGAAGTTGATGCAACTGAAGACGTTGAAGTTGATGCCGCTGAAGTTGATGCAACCCAAGCCGCTGAAGGAGTTGACGCCGCTAAAGACGTTGAAGTTGGAGCCGCTGAAGAAGTTGATGCAACCCAAGCCGCTGAAGAAGTTGATGCAACTGAAGACGTTGAAGTTGATGCAACTGAAGCCGCTGAAGAAGTTGACGCCGCTGAAGAAGTTGAAGTTGAAGCAACTGAAGACGTTGAAGTTGATGCAACCCAAGCCGCTGAAGAAGTTGACGCCACTGAAGACGCTGAAGACGTTGACACAACCGAAGCCGCTGAAGACGTTGAAGTTGAAGAAGTTGAAGTTGAAGCAAGCAAAGCCGCTGAAGAAGTTGACGCCACTGAAGACGCTGAAGAAGTTGAAGCAACTGCAGAGGTTGAATCTGACGAGGTTGAGGCAACCCAAGCCGCTGAAGAAGTTGACGCCGCTGAAGACGTTGAAGTTGGAGCCGCTGAAGAAGTTGACGCCACTGAAGACGCTGAAGAAGTTGACACAACTGAAGATGTTGAAGTTGACGAGGTTGATGCAACCCAAGACGCTGAAGAAGTTGACGCAACTGAAGACGTTGACGTTGGAGCCGCTGAAGAAGTTGAAGCAACTGAAGACGTTGTAGGAGTTGACGGAGGAGCCGATGAGGCGTCGATGGAGGAGACGCGGGTCGACCCGGAGGCAGCCGCCGCCCCCTCCCCCCCCGCGGGGACACAAAGACGGCCGTGGTGGAGGGGGAGGTGGTGGAGGTGGAGGCCGTGGTGGCGGTGGAGGAGGTGGAGGAGGTGGAGGAGGAGGAGGTGGTGGATGAGGTGGAGGTGGAGGAGGTGGAGGAGGTGGAGGTGGAGGAGGTGGAGGCCGTGGTGGCGGTGGAGGAGGCCATCGAGCAAATCACAGCGGCTCTGCAGGCGACTTCTCACCACCTCGTCGGGGAGATGACGAGGTGGAGGTGGAGGAGGAGGTGGAGGTGGTGGAGGTGGAGGAGGTGGAGGAGGAGGTGGAGGTGGAGGAGGTGGAGGAGGTGGAGGCTGTGGTGGAGGTGGAGGAGGCCATCGAGCAAATCACAGCGGCTCTGCAGGCGACTTCTCACCACCTCGTCGGGGGAGATGACGAGGAGAAGGTGGAGGAGGTGGAGGTGGAGGTGGTGGTGAGGTGGAGGAGGTGGAGGAGGTGGAGGTGGAGGAGGTGGAGGTGGAGGTGGAGGAGGTGGAGGCCGTGGTGGAGGTGGAGGTGGAGGTGGAGGTGGAGGCCGTGGTGGAGGTGGAGGTGGAGGAGGTGAGGCCGGGTGGAGGTGGAGGCGGCCTCGAGCAAACACAGCGGCCCTGCAGGCGACTTCTCACCACCTCGGGGGGAGAGATGAGGAGAAGGTGGAGGAGGTGGAGGTGTTGGTGGAGGAGGTGGAGAGGTGGAGGAGGAGATGTTATCGAACTGCGAACGAAGATCGGAAATCTTCGTGGAGCGACGAGGTGGGACGCTACGAGGTGACGACGACGACGAGGATGAAGATGGGAGGAGGAGGAGAAGGTGGAGGAGGTGGAGAAGGATGTGGAGGTGGAGGAGGTGGAGAAGGTGGAGGAGGTCGAGGAGAAGGTGGAGGAGGTGGAGGAGGAGGTGGAGAAGGAGGAGGTGGAGGAGGTCGAGGAGAAGGTGGAGGAGGTGGAGGAGAAGATGGAGGAGAAGGTGGAGGTGGAGGAGGTGGAGGAGGAGGTGATTATCGACTACGAACTGAAGACCAGAAGTCTTTGTGGAGCGACGAGGTGACGACGCTACAAGGTGACGACAAGGACGACGACGAGGACGACGAGGAGGTGGAGGCGGTGGTGGAGGAGGAGGTGGAGGAGGAGGTGGAGGAGGAGGACGACGAGGAGGAGATGGAGTCGACCAAGGAGAGCAAGGCGACGACGATGGCGACCGGGGAATCGACTCGGATGAGGTGAGGGGGGAGTTGGGGAAGGGGAAGTTTGCATCGCTGTCGTCATCAACGTCGTCATCAGGGTCAGGGTCACCGTCATCAGGGTCAGGGTCACCGTCATCAGGGTCAGGGTCACCGTCATCAGGGTCAGGGTCACCGTCATCAGGGTCAGGGTCACCGTCATCAAGGTCAGGGTCACCGTCATCAGGGTCAGGGTCACCGTCATCAGGATCAGGGTCACCGTCATCAGGGTCAGGGTCACCGTCATCAAGGTCAGGGTCACCGTCATCAGGGTCAGGGTCACCGTCATCAGGGTCAGGGTCACCGTCATCAGGGTCAGGGTCACCGTCATCAGGGTCAGGGTCACCGTCATCAGGGTCAGCGCCACCACCATCAGGGTCAGCACCACCACCATCAGGGTCAGGGTCACCGTCATCAGGGTCAGGGTCACCGTCATCAGGGTCAGGGTCACCGTCATCAGGGTCAGGGTCACCGTCATCAGGGTCAGCGCCACCACCATCAGGGTCAGCACCACCACATCAGGTCAGGGTCACCGTCATCAGGGTCAGGGTCACCGTCATCAGGGTCACCTCCGCAGCCCTGTACCACGTGTCCCCGGCTCTCCGCCCGACTTTGAGAGATCTCCTCTCTCGCCACGCTGGCGACGTTTGAGCCGTCGGCTTTCTGCTGCAGCAAATTCCACCACCGCTGCCACCACCACCACCACCTTCATCACCACCACCATCACCGCCACCACCATCACATTCACCACCATCACCACCACCACCTTCACCACCACCACCATCACCACCTCCACCACCACCACCATCACCACCATCACCACCTCCACCACCACCACCTCACCACCTCCACCACCACCACCACCACCTTCACCACCTCCACCACCACCACCATCACCACCATCACCATCACCACCACTACCACCTTCACCACCATCACCATCACCACCACTACCACCTTCACCACCTTAACCACCATCACCACACCACCACCACCACCACCACCGTCTTCGTTGTCTCCCCAAGGTGTACGAGGTGGACGACGTGACGGTGATGGGCGATGTGAGGGAGGTTGACGAGGAGGAGGAGGACGACGTTGATGACGACGAGGTTGAGTCTTCGTCACCCGAAGAGGGCGACTCTCTGCGGCAGCAGCAGCTGCACAACGGAGCGAGCGACGAGGCCGAGCTGCTGATGAGGATGGTGGAGACGACACCGCACTCCCTGCCACGTGAGTCCACCAGCAGAGGTGGTGATGGTCGTGATGGTGGTGGTGATGGTGGTGATGGTGGTGGTGATGGTGGTGGTGAGGGTGGTGATGGTGGTGATGGTCGGTGATGGTGGTGATGGTGGTGGTGGTGGTGATGGTGGTGGTGATGGTGGTGGTGATGGTCGTGATGGTGATGGTGGTGATGGTGGTGGTGGTGGTGGTGATGGTGGTGGTGGTGAGGGTGGTGGTGGTGAGGGTGGTGAGGTGGTGGTGGTGGTGGTGGTGAGGGTGGTGATGGTGGTGGTGGTGGTGATGATGGTGGTGGTGGAGACGACACTGCACTCCCTGCCACGTGAGTCCACCAGCAGAGCTGATGATGGTGGTGGTGATGGTGGTGATGGTGGTGATGGTGGTGATGGTGGTGGTGATGGTGGTGGTGATGGTGGTGATGGTGGTGGTGGTGGAGACGACACCGCACACCCTGCCACATGAGTCCACCAGCAGAGCTGCTGATGAGGATGCTGAATGATGATGGTGGTGGTAGTGGTGGTGGTGATGGTGGTGAGGGTGATGATGGTGATGGTGGTGGTGGTTAAGGTGGTGAAGGTGGTGGTGGTGATGGTGGTGGTGTTGGTGGTGGTGGTGATGAAGGCGACAATGATGACGACGACGATGATGATGACAATGATGATGTTAATGATGACGATGTTGACGATGTGGATGATGTTGATGTTGACGATGTTGAGGAAGTTGGCGATGTTGATGTTGACGCTGTTGACGATGTTGATGTTGACGATGTTGATGTTGATGATGATGATGTTGACGATGTTGATGTTGTTGACGATGTTGACGTTGATGATGTTAATGTTGACGATGACGACGATGTTGATTTCAGGAGATCTCGTGGCCATGATGAAGGAAGTGACCCAACTCACAAAGAGCGCCGTGCTGGAGCACACTGTGGGGCAGCAGGAGGTGGAGGAGGTGGAGGAGGTGGTGGAGGAGGTGGAGGAGGTGGTGGAGGAGAAGGTGAAGGTGGAGCAGGAGGAGGTGGAGGAGGAGATGGAGGAGGAGATGGAGGAGGTGGTGGAGGAGGTGGAGGTGGTGGAGGAGGTGGGAGGTGGAGGTGGTGGAGGAGGTGGAGGTGGTNGAGGAGGTGGAGGAGGTGGTGGAGGAGAAGGTGAAGGTGGAGCAGGAGGGGGTGAAGGAGGTGGAGGAGGTGGAGGTTGTGAAGGTGAAGGAGGTGGAGGAGGTGGTGATGGTGGAGGGGGTGGAGCAAAACGGGGTGGAGGAGGAGGTGGTGGAGGTGGAGGTGGTGGAAGAGGTGGAGGTGAAGGAGGTGGAGGATGTGGAGGAGGTGGAGGGGGTGGAGTTTGTGAAGGAGAAGGTGGAGGGGTGAAGGTGGTGGAGGTGGAGGAGGTGGAGGGGGTGGAAGTGGTGGATGCCTCCAAGTCCATTATCCACCAGAAGGGAACATCGTCCAGTAACCTAATCCTATAGATAACCTCCTCATCCCATATAGAACCTCGCAGTCCTATAGAGAACCTTCTAATCCTATATAGAACCTCGTAGTCCTACAGAGAACCTTCTAATCCCATATAGAACCTCGTAATCTCATAGAGAACCTTCTAATCCATATAGAACCTCGCAGTCCTATAGAGAACCTTAATCCCATATAGAACCTCGCAGTCCTATAGAGAACCTTCTAATCCCATATAGAACCTCGCAGTCCTATAGAGAACCTTCTAATCCCATATAGAACCTCGCAGTCCTATAGAGAACCTTCTAATCCCATATAGAACCTCGCAGTCCTATAGAGAACCTTCTAATCCCATATAGAACCTCGCAGTCCTATAGAGAACCTTCTAATCCCATATAGAACCTCGCAGTCCTATAGAGAACCTTCTAATCCCATATAGAACCTCGCAGTCCTATAGAGAACCTTCTAATCCCATATAGAACCTCGCAGTCCTATAGAGAACCTTCTAATCCCATATAGAACCTCGCAGTCCTATAGAGAACCTTCTAATCCCATATAGAACCTCGCAGTCCTATAGAGAACCTTCTAATCCCATATAGAACCTCGCAGTCCTATAGAGAACCTTCTAATCCCATATAGAACCTCGCAGTCCTATAGAGAACATTCTAATCCCATATAGAACCTCGCAGTCCTATAGAGAACATTCTAATCCCATATAGAACCTCGCAGTCCTATAGAGAACCTTCTAATCCTATATAGAACCTCGCAGTCCTATAGAGAACCTTCTAATCCTATATAGAACCTCACAGTCCTATAGAGAACCTTCTAATCCTATATAGAACCTCGCAGTCCTATAGAGAACCTTCTAATCCTATATAGAACCTCGCAGTCCTATAGAGAACCTTCTAATCCTATATAGAACCTCACAGTCCTATAGAGAACCTTCTAATCCTATATAGAACCTCGCAGTCCTATAGAGAACCTCCTCATCCCATATAGAACCTCGCAGTCCTATAGAAAACCTTATAATCCCATATAGAACCTCGCAGTCCATAGAGAACCTTCTAATCTTATATAGAACCTCGCAGTCCTATAGAGAACCTTCTAATCCCATATAGAACCTCGCAGTCCTATAGAGAACCTTCTAATCCCATATAGAACCTCGCAGTCCTATAGAGAACCTTCTAATCCCATATAGAACCTCGCAGTCCTATAGAGAACCTTCTAATCCCATATAGAACCTCGTAGTCCTATAGAGAACCTTCTAATCCCATATAGAACCTCGCAGTCCTATAGAGAACCTTCTAATCCCATATAGAACCTCGTAGTCCTATAGAGAACCTTCCAATCCTATATAGAACCTCGTAGTCCTATAGAGAACCTTCTAATCTCATATAGAACCTCGTAGTCATATAGAGAACCTTCTAATCCTATATAGAACCTCGTAGTCCTATAGAGAACCTTCCAATCCTATATAGAACCTCGTAGTCCTATAGAGAACCTTCTAATCTCATATAGAACCTCGTAGTCATATAGAGAACCTTCTAATCCTATATAGAACCTCGTAGTCCTATAGAGAACCTTCTAATCTCATATAGAACCTCGTAGTCCTATAGAGAACCTTCTAATCCTATATAGAACCTCGCAGTCCTATAGAGAACCTTCTAATCTCATATAGAACCTCGCAGTCCTATAGATAACCTAATCCCATATAGAACCTCGTAGTCCTATAGATAACCTCCTAATCCCATATAGAACTTGTAATCCTATAGATAACCTCCTCATCCCATATAGAACCTCATAGTCCTATAGATAACCTCCTCATCCCATATAGAACCAGCTTGTAGTACCATCTAGAATATTTTTGACTGTCTCCCCCATCTCATATTCGGAGTCTCTCTCTCTCTGTCTCTGTCTCTCTCTGTGTCTCTCTGTGTCTCTGTCTGTCTGTCTCTGTATCTCTCTGTCTCTCTGTGTCCCTCTCTGTGTGTCTCTCTCTCTGTCTCTCATCTCTCTGTCTCTCTGTGTCCCTCTCTGTGTCCCTCTCTGTGTCCTCTGTGTCTCTCTGTCCTCTCTGGTCTCTCTGTCTCTCT